>CAJNDV010004559.1:28029-38398 GCA_905221635.1 Symbiodinium sp. CCMP2456 | reverse complement strand
GAAGCCTAGTCTAAGCGTAGCATTTTACAAAATGGTTGGGGTTTCGGGGTATTCTCTGCTTCATGGAATTTTAAACCCTAAACCCTAAACCCCTAAACCCCTAAACCCCTAAACCCCTAAACCCAAAACCCCCAAAGCCCTAAACCCTGAACCCTATAAACCCTAAACCCTAAACCCTTAAACCCCAAGGCCCTCAACCGAAAGCGCCTTAGGCCACGATGGGCGCGCACGGCCCGCAGGCACTTGGGGTTGACAGGCTCCAGGCCTTGGCTGAGGAGACAGCAAGGGCTTAGGGGGTTTAGGGGTTTAGGGGTTTAGGGGTTAGGGTTTAGGGCTTTAGGGGTTTAGGGGTTAGGGTTTATAGGCTTTAGGGTTTAGGTTTTTCTTTTTTGTTGAGGGCCCTTTTGGGTTTAGGGGTTTTAGGGGTTTAGGGTTTATAGGCTTTAGGTTTATAGGTTTTAGGGCTTAGGGTTTATAGGGTTTTAGGGTTTAGGGGCTTAGGGTTTATAGGGTTTAGGGTTTAGGGGTTTAGGGTTTATAGGGTTTTAGGGTTTGGGGTTTAGGGCTTAGGGGTTTAGGGGCTAGGGGTTTAGGGTTTAGGGTTCAAGGGTTTAGGGGTTAGGGTTTATAGGCTTTAGGGTTTAGTTTTTTTGTTGTTGAGGGCCCTTTTGGGTTTAGGGGTTTTAGGGGTTTAGGGTCTATAGGGTTTAGGGCTTATAGGCTTTGGGTTTATAGGGTTTAGCGTTTAGGGTTTAGGGCTTTTAGGGTTTATGGGTTTAGGGGTTCGGGTTTATAGGCTTTAGGGTTTAGTTTTTTTTTGAGGGCCCTTTTGGGTTTAGGGGCTTTAGGGGTTTAGGGTCTGTAGGCTTTAGGTTTATAGGCTTTAGGATTCAGGGCTTATAGGGTTGTAGGGTTTAGGGGTTTTGGGTCTAGGGTTTACGGTTTATAGGCTTTAGGGTTTAGGCTTTAGGGTTTAGGGGTTGAGGTTTAGGGGTTTAGGGTTTAGGGGTTCAGGGTTTAGGGCACAAACAGGTGAATTGCATGGTCTTGGTTTTAAGCATTCTAAGTTGGCGATATTTTTTGGAGGGTTCGGTGAGGGCATTAAACTGAGGAGCCCTAAACCCTAAACCCCTGAACCCCAAACCCCTAAACGCTTAACCTCAACCCCGAGGATTCTACAGGATCTTGATAGATTTCGTTCCGTTAAGGTCTTGAAAGGAGACAGGCAGGGCTTTTGGACGGTGGTGTGGGTGCTCATAGTTAAGGGTCTAGAGTTTAGGGGTTTAGGGTTTGTATAGAGTTTTTCGCAGTCTAACACGTAAATCTGGTTGTATCTCTTTGTATACGTGCGTGGAGAATCAGAGTCTGCACTTGAAATACCTGACATACGCGGTTTAGAACTGGTTCGAGCTTTTCTGTGAGTATTGGTTATTGCTCTGTGTTTGTTGATTTTTTGTTTATGCACCTGAACATTCATACATGCATACATACATACATACATACATACATACATACATACATACATATATATATACACATATATGTGTATAGAATTGTATAGATGTATATGTATATATATATATATGCAAAGAAATCATCACAACATGTGTAACATACTTCTCTGCACCGGTATATGACCACGTTGTTGACGATATATGTAAGCCTACGAACTGAGTTGCGAATTAGCTTAAAGCCGCTCTGGTCAATCGTGCGTGTCCATACGTATGTACATATAGTTACATATTTTCATATGTACACATAAATACATATATGTATATGCATATGTATATACTGTATATATATATATATATACATATGTGTGTGCTCACGCACATGTGTAGACAGTTCGGTGTGTGTCATCGGGGGCTGGCTTTAGGGTTGTCGAGAGTTTGGTGCGGCATTGGGGATCGTGTTTAGGGGTTGTTCCATGTGCCCAAATAGTATATACATTGGCCTTAAAGTAGCCCCTGTTTGAGTACTTTTGGGCTATATGGGCACATGGACCCTTAGGGTTTTTAGATGAATCTACAAGTGCATACTACAGTGGTTGTCTTTAGCCATATGGCCCTTGGGGCTAGGCTTAAGCGTCACGTGGTCGCTTGTATATTACAGTCTTGTGATATGTATTTCTGCCGCTTTGCTTCGATTAAGGCTTAGGGCTTGCTGTTCTGCGCTTCGGGTCTTTGGCTAACCCAAGGCCCTCAGAACCCTAAACCCTAAATCTTAAACCCCAAGTCCTAAGAACCCTAAATCCTAAACCCCAAATCCCAAGAACCCAGGAAGCCTAAATCCTAAACAAGACCCTAAGGTCCCTAAGCCCTGATTCCTAAACCCAAGACCCTCTGAACCCTAAGAGCCTGAAGCATTCGGATGCTCAGGGGATTGCTGGCGAGGACCGAGACCCCTGCACAACAGTTGAATCAAAGCACACGCAACTCGAAATGCATGTGCTAAGGCCGTCTTGTGCTTCCTTTTAGCGAAAGCTAGCCTTGGTTAGCACTTGCCCATGGTCCTGAAGGCAACGGGGAATTGCGTCGAGGACTTTCATGTTGCAATGCCATTGCTTGTAATCCTGAAGGACGCTTCAGACATGCGGTGCTCACTGCCTCCAGCAGATCCGACACCGACATGTCTACGGTAGAAGCCCAAAAGTTGGAAACCCAATAGCCTCAATCCTTAAGAGTAATGTATAGGGAATCTCAGCACTATTTGTCCTTAATCCGGTTTCCAACTTTTTGGGATTTACTATAGATCCGCGACAGCCAACTCATCCGCGATGCAGTCCTTGCCTGTCTCACGTCGTTTTAAACACCTCGCAATGCTCCGTGGACCCGTACATGTGAAAACGACGAGCATTTTTCCGCCTTGCGGGCCATCATGAGATCGCATCCACACGACCAAGTAGCTACCAAGACCTCGTGCAGCTCCGTCTCCTTGAGCACGCGCCAGATGTGGTTGTAGAACCCGTTCCACCCGAAACCTTTGCCCCTGAGTAACCCCAACCTGGAACCTCTTCTGGCAGGAGAATTGTATCGATACGCCAACTGTCTGGCTCCTACTCTAAATACTTCCACTTTAAAACCACCTTCAAAAAGGCTGTTCCAACCACTATCTCCCCTAAACCCCATAAGCCCTAGACCAATTCTCACAGTGTCTGGCTTCTAATGTGTACCCTATGGGGCGAGCTGCCCCCAAAAGCGAGTTTTAGGTACCCAACACCATTCAGAGTAAGGAACCTAGAACCTATAACCCTACTGCTTGGGTAGTTGGACCATCTGGGATTTAGAACCTAAGCCCTAAAGCCTAACCCTAGAGCCTAAGCCCTAAAGCCTTAACCCAAACTTGCGATGCAAAGCCAAGTCGCGGGAGACGAAGTTTGCCAGGAGCTCTTCCGTAGCCCGTAAGGGTTCCTTTGTAAGGGTTTAGTGTTTAGGGTTTAGGGTTTAATCTACTTTTATAAAGGTTCCTTTTGAAAAAAAGCGGTCTATCTGGGGCTTGAATTAAGGGTTAGACATCTTCTTCACACAACAACCCTCCAAAACCTCCTAACTAAGGAATATACTTTGCCTCATAAGGAGATTCATAATGTGTTTTCAAGCCTACACCATGGTTCAATCTCATTCCTTCATTACGCGGTTTTGGAGTCTCTTCTGAAAAGGTTCCTATCAATGTGGGGGTTTCCGAAAATAGGGGACCCTAATATAGTACCCTAAATAGTAGGATCCTTATTATAAGGACCCCAAAATAAGGTACCCTAATTTTCGGAAACTCCCATGTGCCAAAGACGGCTTTATGTGTATAAGGCTCCCGTGAAAGGCAGAATCGTGCAGGTTCTTTAACGGCACTTCATGCACATTGCCGGAGGGCTTTGGAGGTTTAGCATTTCGGGTAATTAAGGCTGCTAGGTTTTAGGATTTAGGTGTCAACCCTAACCCGAAACCCTAAACCCTAAACCCTAAACCCTAAACTCTAAACCCGAAACCTACCTTGCGAGGGTTCACTCTTATGGTGTTTCGAGAATCCCTAAACTCTACACCCGAAGCCTACCTTACAAGGGTTCACTCTTATGGTGTTTCGAGAATTGGAATCCTTAACCTACCTATTTAGGGTTTAGGGTTTAGGAAGAAAGCCCTTAAGTAAGGAATAATCCTGCAATGAGATTGGGGTTCCGTGTTTGGGAGTTTAGGACGTATTCGTCTACTCGAGGGATATATGGCTTTGCGGTTTACCCTGCACCCTAGGGGGAATGCCAAGGCGGATCTTTGGGGTTTGGTGCTTGGCTATCTCTTTTTTTGCTTATCTAGGATGGCCCCTGAAAGACTCTGAAACATGTTCCTAAATTATGTCTCCTTAAGCAGCAAGGGAAAATGTCCCAAATGCCAAAGGCCTACCAAGCTATTAAGGTCCATGTGATACAATAGACTATCACGTAAACATCTGCTGTTTCCCAGCGCATACGACCGGTGATGACAGAAAAATATGCTGCATCCCAGCGTCTAGGTATGGCTCTATGACTCTATGCCCCAAAAACTCCAATACCCCTTAATTAAGGAATATACCATAAATCATATTAGGGATCCTACTACAATTCAAAGTATATTCCTTGATTATGGGGTATTGGAGTCTCTGGGTGCTTTAGGTTGCACCCACGACCAACCCTAAACCTAAATCCTAAACCCTGATCAGAGCTTCAGGCTTGGAGATTGGGTGTTCAACATCGCACGAACTCGACTTCTCAAACTAGCCCAGCTACTTCGGTTGATGGACAAAATTCTGCATGACCAAAATATAGTATAGTACCATGAATCCCATAGTTTAGGTGTATAAGGTCATGCAGGATTTTGTCCATCAGCAGTTTCACCAGAACAATTCAAGCTGTGTTTCAGGACAGAAGACAAACACATTTCGAGGCTCACAGTAGGGTTAAGAACCCTGGCCTGGATGGCCTTTTGATGGCCTTTGTTTTTTAGATATACTTATAGTAAGCGCCAAAAAGTTGGAAACCCGATTAAGGACAAACAGTGCTGGGATTCCCTTTACGCTTGTCCTAAGGATTGAGGCTATTGGGTTTCCAACTTTGGGGGCTTCTATCATATAAACTAAACCCTAAACCCTAAACCCTAAACCCTAAACCCTAAACCCTAAACCCTAAACCCTAAACCCTAAACCCGTACGCCCCAAAGCCCCTAAACCCTAAGCCCTAAATCCTACAAACGAAAAACGTTCCGGGTTCTTTGTTCTGATTATAAGACCCTGAGCCCGCATGCCCTCATTCTCCAAGGACACGATTCCAGTCGAACGAACAGTTTCGCTCAGGAGCACTCACCGCTCATCATCTAGGTAGAGGGGTCGAGATTTAAGGTGCAGGGTTCAAAGTATCGGGTGCGAGTAGTGCTTCGGGCGCAAGCGTTGAAACAAGGCTAGCGTGTGCAATAGTTCGGACCAAGGACGGCATCCATGTCATCCATGTCGAGAAAATCATCTGCTGTCGCAGCATCTGTCGGTTCCATGGCATCGGACATGGGTATTTTAAACTTACGCCTCAGAGTTAGGGCCGAATAGCCTTGCCTGTCTGCGTCAAAAATCTCTGCACGCTTGTGCTCCCATGCAGCCTAGAAATCTACACATGACATGTATGTACACGTAAACATAGTACATATATATATATATACACACACAGAGGCACACGCAGGATAAGCAACACATTATGTGTGTATGCAGACACACACATATATATATATATATATATACATAGATATGTAGGTGTATGTGTGCATATAAAACAAGGATGTAGATATAAATATACATAGACATATATATATATATATATGTATAGATACATATATATATATACACATACACATATGTATGTACAGACTATAGCTCAAGAACCACGGTCTAGACACACAAAGACATGTTCGTATGCACACACACGTGCACACATGCATATGCATGTACATGTACATAAACAGATATGTACATACCTATGTATGTATGTATGTATGTATGTATGTATGTATGTATGTATGTGTGTAAGCATGTATGTGTAACATGCACACACAGTTATTAAATGCGTATACATATATATATATATATATATACTTATAGAGACTATTATGTATACATATATACATATATATATATATATGTAGATACACCCCTGTGTATGCATGCATGCATGCATGCATGCATGCATGCATGCAAGTATGCATGAGATGGTAGGTGCATGTATATATATATATATATATATGCACATCCAAAAGGGTACAAGCTACGCAACAAACAGGTACTCGGCCATAGGGTAACTAGTAGACATGTAGGTGAGCCTCTGGTAAACTTTTGTCATGAGTCAATGAAGTCTTGGACCATTGCATACTATGCAGGTCAAATTGTAAATGGGTCGGAAATGCTGATGGCAGTTAAGATTGCAGTGGCAGACATGTATGTCAAGCTTCGGCCGAAAATCTGCGGGATGTCTTGGTCGACCCCAGCAGCCAAAGGAGAGGCCAAGTATCGAGGGTCAAAGGTTTAGGGCTTCATGTAGGGGCCTTACTAGTAAGAATAGGGTTTTCGGGTATATTGTACTATATCTATTATAATAAGGAAAGCCCCAAAATAGCATAGGCAATTATTAAGACCCCTATATTAACCCTAAGCCCTGAACCATCCTCAAGCGTTTTAGGGTGTAGCGTTTGGGGTTTAAGAAACAGGGAATTACGGCGAACAACTTCAAGTTTATATCTTACGGTGCAAAATGTAAAACTTGAGGTTTAGGGTTCCAGACGGATTACGGTTTAGGGTTTAGGGTTTAGGGTTTGGGTTTAGGGTTTAGGGTTTAGGGTTTAGGGTTTAGGGTTTAGGGTTTAGGGTTCTAAGGTGTTCGACACTTCAATTTGTGGAGGCCCAGGTAATGTAGTTTAATGTAATAAGATAAAACATAATAGCCTAGAGCAGAATAGAGCAAAACTAACATACTAGAATAGAGTAAACTAAAATATAATACACGACAATGTTCATAAACACAAACATGCGAACAGTTATTTATTGGAACGCAATATAATGTAATGTAACGTAATGTAATGTATTAATGTAGTGTAGTGTCATATACATACACTAGAGGTATGTATACGTATAAGTTCCCTGACGGTAATGCTGCGGACGTTGCAGCTTTGACTCGATGACGGCTAGGGGCCCGTGAGGATTGAGCGCGTTTGGCATCGATAGGGTTCAATAGCCTTTACACTATGATAAACCTTAAACCCTAAACTTTAAACCCTAAACCCTAAACCGTGTGAAGCTCCAAAAAGACCAAAGACCCTAAACCCTAAACTCTAAACCCCTAAACCCGAAGGGCCTTACCATGAATCTTCGGGCTCAGGAGACTTTGCAAACCCGCAGGGTTTAATCGAAAGTCTCAACCTAAAGAACAGAAACCAAAGCCAAAGGAAACTACAGGTGGAGAGTTTAGGGCTTTAGGGTTTTAGGGTCTAGGGTTTTAGGGTTTAGGGTTTTAGGGTTTTGGGTTTTAAGGTTTAGGGTTGTAGGGGGAGTTTAGGGTATATAGGGCTTCTACAAGGCTTCTATAAGGCGTATAGACCTTCTATAAGGCTCCTAGAACGGTAACTACCCACCTGGAAATGTCCTAGACAAGGAACAAAAACACCTCAGACCGAAGCCCCCGAAGCCTCGAACCCCTGAAGCACCCCTTAAGACCTTGCCCTGCACTTCCCGAAAAATCCGAAACCTCAGCCTCTTGAGCACTCAACACTCTGAACCCCATCAACTCGGGAAGGTTTAATCTAGGGGCCTTAATAGTTTGAATAGGGTTTTGGGGCCCACTATACTATAATTAGAACAAGGAACCACCAAAATAATATAGGCAATTGTTTAGGCTTTCACCTCTTCCGTGATATACCCTAACGGTCCATATACCCACATGGTTTATACGTTGGTTCCAAAGTACCTATACAGGGACTGTCGATGTTAAGGCCGAAGTATATACCCTTTGGGCGCATGGACCCCTAGGGATAGAAACCGACTATCTTTCAACAAGGTCCTGAATGCCAAGCAGAAGACAGCCGAGCAGAACCAGCTAAACCCTAAACCCTAAACCGTGGCTGCAAGATAAAATCAGCATCTCCAACACGGACAAAAAAAACGCATTAACAGCTGCGAGGGGTTTGGGTTTAGGGTTTAGGGTTCACGTGTAATCCTCGTGCAGCTAGGGAGTTATATAAGCCAAGGGTCAACAGCTAGTATGGGGGGCCTTAAGAACTAGAATAGGGTTTGGGGCATATTCTACTATAATGATAATAAGGAAACCACCAAAAAAACAATATTTTAATTATTAAGGCCCCTATGTTAGGTTGCCCTGAATCTTCAAGCCCCGAAGGATAGCGACGAGGCACATGAGCACTGCCCACTGGACTTGAGGCAAACGCCTCAGACAGTGCTTTGGGGTTTAGGGCTCAAGATAAAAAATTCGGATGTATGTTTTTCAGGGTTTAGGGTTTAGAATGTTCTGATGATTGCGACTCCTGCGGCGACAACGACACCTGTCGTTTCCCAACTAGGGATAGCGCTGCTATGCCGACGCAAACCTTGTAATGGTCGGGCTTAGGGTTTGGATCTCAGACATCCCCAATGTAGAAGCCTTTAAAAAGAGAGAGAGGGAGAGAGAGGCTTCCGGCTCAGCTGGTGAACCCTTATTGTAAAGGTTGATGTGCCCAAACAGTATATACTCTGGTTTAGAGTTTAGGGTTTAGGGTTTAGGGGTAAACCATGAGGATCCATCTACCCTACTCGGGTTTCCAAAGTACAAAATAGGGACTACTGGCCAACATATACCCTGTTTGGGCACATGGACCTTTAGGGTGAACTTTGCCTGCACCCAAACTGCAACCCTAACAACTAAAGTAAATACATCCTGAAGCCCTCAGGCAACCTTCCTTTAAAGGGGCCCTGACTCACCTGGAAAGAACCTTCAGAGGAACCCTAGGTGAGCCCTAAAGCCCTAAACCCAACATAAGAGCTTTAGTGATTAGCATCGGCTTTCGATATAACTCAAGGAATATCAAACTACAGTTCTAAGTAGGACAAGCCAACCCCAAAGCCTCAGCCGTCAACCCTAGTCCCTAAACCCTCAAAAAGTAATACCAACCCTAAACCTTAAACACTCAAAAAGTAATACCAATTCACATTCCGGCCCTGAACATAGCCAAGTACGAGGCCACGGTTGTTGCATGGGTCTGCGAGTTCGCACCAAGCCGTTTCGAAATACCTGGTTGCGAGACTTAGCCGGGATAGGAGTTCAGGGTTTAGGGCTTTAGGGGCTCAGGGTTAGAGAATTTAGGGTTAAGGGTCTGAGGGTTTGGGGGCTTGTTGCTGGTTTAGGGCTGTAGAGTGTTTAGGCTTGCAGGTGCTAGCATTCAGGGTGTCCTTCTTTTAGGGCTTAGGGTTGTTTTCGGTGACAGCCAAATCAAGTTCAGCAGGGTGCCTTTAAAGGCATGGCATTGGACTCTACTTTTTTAGGGGTTTAGGGTTTAGGGGTTTAGGGTTTAGGGTTTTAAACCCTAAACCTTAAACCCTAAACCCCTAAACCCCTAAACCCCAAACCCTAAACCTGCTAGGGGTTTAGGGTTTCGGGTCCTGTAGGGTCTTGCAGCATCCTGAACCTCAAGGCGTAGCACAACCTTAACGGTTGAGGGTTTGGGAATTTGGGGTTGGCTAATAAATTTTGAGCCTCCCGGGCACCTGCGCCGTTATCGCTGAACTCTCATCCCGGAACTCCATACCGTAAAGACGAATCGGTATCCGACAAGAGATGGGTTTGAGCTTCAGGGCTCCAGGTTTAGGGTTTAGGGCTTAGGGTTTAAGGTTTAGGGTTTAAACTCGCTACATCTAGAACCGTCGAAGTGCAAACCCGTGATGAACCAACTCTTGCTTGTTTTTGCTGTTGTAGATGGCCCTCTTGGTGATCATAATTAAGAATGAAAGCGTGAAGGCAAAATGAGGGGGGTTTTCGGGATCCTTATCATAAGGCACTAGGATCACAACATCAAACCCTAAATCCCTGTGATGGGAGCGAGGCTTACAAGCTATCTCGACCTAACAGCAAGCCACGAATCGTCTAATCCTAAACCCAAAGCCCTAAACCCCAAACCCTAAACCCTAAACCCCAAACCCTAAACCCTAAACCCCAAACCCCAAACCCTAAACCCAAAACCCTAAACCCCAAACCCTAAATAACCCTAAACCCTAAACCCTAAATAACCCTAAACCCGAAACCCGAGACCCTAAACCGCCGCTCACCGCTTCCCCGAGCCCTGGTTCATGAACCCTCAGAGAAGTGCACTTCGAGAGGAACATG
>CAJNDV010004559.1:12511-23317 GCA_905221635.1 Symbiodinium sp. CCMP2456 | reverse complement strand
GGGTTTAGGGTTTAGGGTGTAGGGTGTAGGGTTTAGGGGTTTAGAGTGTAGGGTTTAGGGGTTTAGGGTGTAGGGTTTAGGGGTTTAGGGTTTAGGGGTTTAGGGGTTTAGGGGTTTAGGGTGTCGGGTTGGGGGTTTAGGGTTTAGGGTTTGGGGCTCAGGGCTTTGGGGTTAAGACCGCAATGATACGGTGTAGGGTTTAGGGTTGGGGTCTATGGTTTAGGGTTTAGGGTTTAGGGCTTATAGAGTTTAGCTTTGAGGATTCCAGTATAGGCCTCTTAAAAGCTGTGTTTTAGTAGTCAGGGGTCTGCACTGTTCTTGCGCGTCTTGCTTCGCCCATTGCAATACTCCAGGGAAGGGAAAGGAAAACATCTGCAGAGTGATACAAGGTTTAGGGGAGAAAGATGGAGAACCCTAAACCCTAAACCCTAAACCCTAAACCGTCAAGGTTTAGGGGAGAAAGATGGGGAACCCCTAAACCCTAAACCCTAAATCCTTGAGATGTGTGGCTGAAGCTTTCCTGATTGACAGAAAGATCCGAGTCCGAGTCCTAGCTGCAGCAAAAGTTGACGGCACATTGTATCAATCACCCACAAAAGACCACTTATAAGCCATAGGTTTAGGGTTTAGGGTTTAGGGTTTATAGGGTTTATAGGGTTTAGGGACCCATCTCCTCTCCATCCTAGACTGCGCTTCCACCCCAAAACTCCTAAGCACGGTGGCCCTAAACTTTTTAGCAGCAACGCCACAGACCGTGCAGACCAGAAAATCTGACCTTGCCCTCCCTGAACCCTAAACCCTAAACCCCACGGTTTAGGGTCTAGGGCGTTTAGGGTTTTAGGGTTTAGGGTTTTAGGTTTATGGCTTAGGGTTTAGGGTTTTAGGGTTTAGGGTTCAGGGTCAAAAAGAACAAAGGAGAGGTGGAGTTTGAGCCGTATCCTCAGTCTCGGAATCGCCCAAGCACCTTATGTAGTGCGGTCTTTGGGCTCCAAACCCGAAACCCTGTAGAGCTGCAAGCCCAAAGCCCTGAGCTCTTAAGCTCTAAACCCCAAACCCTAAAGCCCCCAACACCCCAAACCCTAAACCCTAAACCCTGAACCCCAAACCCTAAACTCTAAACCCTTAAACCCTAAACCCTAAACCCTAAACCCCAAACCCTTAAACCCTAAACCCTTAAACCGTGGTCCTTCGGGAAAAAAACACACCGAGAGGAGATCTTGAGCTTGGGGCGGTTAGGGTCTCTTTTGGGCGTTCGGCTTCGGGTTTGCTTAGGGTCTAGGGTTTAGGGTTTAGGGTTTGGGAGAAATTGTATGGGGTTCGGGTCCGGGGTTTTGAGCGAAAATTGTTTTTGTGCTTCTGGGGTGGCTGGCTGGCTGGGCTGGGGGCTGAACTCGACTAATTGGGTTGGGCTGGGCGGGGCCCTGCTTGCCATACTACCTTAGTACTTAGATCTGGCAGGGTCGGGAAACTGCGCATTGTCTGAGCTTCGCAAGGAAGGACTGCACGAAAAGACCTAAATAACTGGACTATGACACCCCTGCCAAACCATGGCAAACAGTTTTGACAAGCCCTCCAAAACTCTGTAGCTCAGACCGTTGAACTTGTCATCAGACCCCCTAAACCCTGAACCGAGCAAAATCAGCACCCGACGGGGGGGATGCAAGCGCCTGAGACGTTGGCATCGGAGATGCTTGATCCGAATCTGATGCCATAGAAGGGGCCTGGGTTCAGGGCTTTGTGGGTTTAGGGATGTAGGGGTTTAGGGGTTCAAGGGTTGCAAGTTTGGGGGTTTAGGCCTTCAGGAGCTTTGGCTTTAGGGTTTTAACTTCGCGGTGTGAGACTCTGAGTCACGAGTACTATGTACTCTGTAGCAGATACAACAATCGAAAGTGCTTCTTATCTGAATGAGTATGGGTAGTTCTCTAAATTAGGCTCCCTTGCTGGGTCCTCAATATAGTACGGCACCCTTTTAAAAAGGACCCTAAAGAGACCCTAATTTAGAAAACTACCCATATGCTTGGAGTTCAGCCTGCGCTGTCACCGGTCCCGGGCACGCCGTCTCTGTTGCGAATATACCGACGCATGTTGCCCAAACTCCCAAACTTGAAATCCTTGAACCCCTAAACCCCTACATCCCTGAACCCCTAGACCCACAAAGCCCTGAACCCAGGCCCCTTCTATGGCATCAGATTCACACCCTAAGACCCAAGCCCCAACCTCTATGAACCATAGTGAGCATAACCGAACAAGGCATTGAACCATAAATGTTGAAGCCACAGACACCAAATCATGAGACCAGAAGCAAGAAGCAACCCCAAACCACAAACACTGATCTAGGTTTATATAGGCGCCTTCAGACTTAAACCAGGGTTATGGCCATGGCGTAGATAATTATACACTTGAATACAGTTACAATAAGGAACCCTAAGCCCTAAGCAAATAATTATCGAGGCTTCTTGAACACGGGTGTTGGAGTGTTCATGAACTTAGGGTCAAGCGAGCTTGGGGTTTGAGACGACGAAGACAGCGAGAACGCTTGCACTGGTCCGTCCGCGCACATTTAATAGCCATCCGGTGGAAAAAACTTTCCGGCGCGCATGCTCCATGCTTGCCACGATCTTCGTAGAGGGAAGACTCATCACCCTCTTCGAAGAGGGGAGAAAGGTCCTGCCGCCAAAGCGATTATTGCCGGCATTACCCAGGGGCTCCAATGTAGTTCCTTTTTGGGTCTGTTATAGTTTTTTGGTAAGGAATTATAGTATACTATCCAAAAAGGAACTACATAGGAGCCCTTGGGTAGAGTGTCTCCTTGTTCACCGCCTTCAGCGTGGGTGATGCGGTGGGTCAGTGAGCCTTCTGCTCACGCATTCACCAACTCGCGAGCATACCAGAGGGCCCTTGCACGGATACTTCTAGGCCTTATATAACCCTAAATCCTAAACTTAAATTAAACCCACTTATATACTCAACGCCGAAGTGCTGCGGTGAAGGCTTCCTTTAAGTGTTTTCCCCAAAGCCATCCCAACCCTAAAACCTGGCCCTAGACCCCATGCAAATCCTGAAGGCCCCTGTTTTAGGAACTCGGATGAGCCCTAAACAAATTAAAGAGCTCATACAGCCACTATAACTAGAATAACTAGAACTGCGCCCTCAGCCCACAACAACAAATCCCCTTGCAACCCCCTCCCCCTAAACTTCGCCTTAAACGCCCCCCTGGAGCCTATAACCCCAAACCCGAAACACTATACTTCTGGAGCCGCAAGACCGCTCAGCCCCTAAACCTAAACCCGAAGCATGTTCAACATTCAGCACAAAACACCAAAACACTAACCCTAAACCCTAAACCCAAAACCCAAAACCCTAAAACCCTATGAAGGCCCCAAACCCATCAACCCTGCAGCCCAGTGGACTCGCAGGACCCACCATCTCGACCAGTTTGCCGCTGATGTTTTGCTGGCAGAGCAGGGGCTGAGCATCGGGTCTCTCTTTAGGGTCTCGGGTTTAGGGTTTAGGGCTTAGGGGTTTAGGGTTTAGGGTTTAGTGTTTGGAGTTTAGGGTTTAGAGTTATAGGGGGTTTAGGGTTTAGGATGTAGGGTCTAGGGTTTGGAGAGTTTCTGGGTTGTAGTTTTGGGGCCCTTAGCAGTATGTATGAAAAGGTACCCCTATAGGCATAGAGAGAAATCAGCAAGTTTCCCAAAGTGCCACCTAGATTTATATTACAGTAGGAACTAGCGGAATGAACGGCCACATGGATGCATGTACCCAAATAGTATATTAGTACGTACATGCTTTGGCCCTGAAGTACCTATATAGGGACTACTCTAGGGCCAGAGTATATACTGTATGGGTCTACGGACCCTGACACTCTGAAACCTAAGCCCTTATAGTTATAGCACCCTCGAAAGAACCCTCATGGTACCCCCTTAAAGGGACCCTATCTTAATGTCTATAAAGGGGTTTGCCCAGATGATCTATATACACTAGGTCCCAAAAGACCTTCCTAATATTTTTTGGGGGTCCTAATTCCATGACCTAAACCCTCAACCCTAAAGTACGCTAAACCCTAACCCTAAACCCCTAAACCCCTAAGCCCTAAAGCCTCAACCCTAAAGTATAGATGGATCCTCTAGTAGTCTAGGTTAACTCCCTAAACCCTAAACCCTCAACCCTAAACGCTAAGCCCCTAAACCCTAAACCCATAGATGGATCTTCTGGGTTAACTGCTTAAGCATGCAGGTGCCAGCTTTCTAAGGACTTTAGGAGGGACCCCTAATAGGGACCCTTAATCCCACTACCTTAAATAACCATTGTATAGTCCTTCTATACCCCTTACAAAGCCAGGTAGTCCCCAAATTAACCCCAATAACCTACAAGGGTCTTAGAGTGCAGCCCTAAACCCTAACCCCTAAACCCCTAAACCCTAAACCCCTATTAAGGGTCCCTTCTAAAACCCTTAGAAGCTCGGTTCCGAGGCTGATTTCTCTCAAGGAGTTCGGCTCAGGGTTCCTTGGTTTAAGGGCTCACACCTAAACCCTAAACTCTATAGGGTTTAGGGTTTAGGGTTAGGGTTTAGGGTTTAGGGTTTAGGGTTAAACCCTAAGCTCTAAACCGCAAACGAGTGCTTAAAGGTTAGGGTTTTAGGGTTTGGGACTTCGGGAGGTTTAGGGTTTAGGAGCATCTTGGTAGCCCTAAAAACAAGTAAGGATGCCTGTAGAGAAATTCAAAACCTAAAGCGGCAAGGGATTTGGGGTTAAGGGATGTAGGTTTGAAGCGTAATCATGAAAGTGTGAAATTCAGATCAAAATACCTGGAGTTTCATCCTAAAACCATGCACTACACCCTCAAGCCCCCAAGCCCAAACCCTGAACCCGAAAGCGCCCAACCGCTGAAACTTGCACCATTGTCGGGCTTTGGGGCTCTCTTCAGCGTTTTGTGTTACAGTGTTGACCGCTTAGTTTCCCAAAGTCGAACCCGAAGAGCCCACTTGCAAGAGGGTTTGGGGTCTTGGGACGAAAGCGGCCGGCAGTACCTTGTAGAGGATCGTGCCATTGTAGAAGATGTTGAGACTGGCGCCGGCAGCAGTCACGAGAAGCTTGACGTGTTTGTGGGAAATGTCAGCCCCCCCAGGTCAACTTCAACAACGTGGAGCACAATGCACATACGTACGAAACGTGGCATACATGCACGGACAATTATCTAGTCTAGCACTATCGCTGGGCAAGCTTGGGCATACAGATAGCTGCAAGTGTAGAGAGGGCTTCGCACATATACACAGATTACACGCCTGAGCGACTAGAGGAGATACCTGGACAGATAGGTAGATAGGTCCAGGTAGGTTGACAGCCACACGGACAGACATGCAAACATATTGTCAGAAACATCGGCAGATAGGGATCTAGACATATGGATGATTGGAAAGACACCAGATGAAGAGATGAGCAGATATGCAGAAAGGCGGAGAATTACATACACAGGTACATAGGAATACTCGAGAGCAAGACCACCACAGCGCTAGACAGATGGATCGACCGATAGATAGGAAGGTAGATGGACAAGTAGATAGTTACACAGTAAGCATATAGTTAGATAGCGTATATCGCAGGTTTGTTTATGGGGTCCACCTGTTAAAGAAAATGGTTCTTCATAGGAAACCCGCAACAGGGTACCTTAGGACAACTCTGCTAGAAATCCTTAATGTAGGGTCCTTAATAATTAGAATAGGGTTTTAGGGTCTCATGTGCTACAAATATAATAAGGATCCTCCAAACTTGTATTGGTTATATCACAAGCTCAAACTTTAAGCAAACCTGAAGGCACTTATACAACCCTTGGATAGCCCGCATGACCCCAAACACCCCCTCACCGAACCCGTGTCCAAACCCTAAGGGTCCACGTACCCAAACAGTATATACTTTGGCCTTAAAGTCGTTCCTACATAGGTGCTGTAGGGCCAAAGCATATCCTATTTGGGTACTTTGACCCTTCGTCCTCAGGATTTACAAAGATGAAACCCGGCCTGTCAGGACTTCCATCCCCGTTCCAGTCCAAGATTTGCTCTTGTCCTCGCAGGGGCAGGGCTTAAGTACCTATAGATAACTGCCTTGGCTTAGAAACCCTCAACCCTAAACCCTAAACATCCCTAAACCCTAAAACCCTAAACTCTAAAACCCTAAACCCAAAGGGTTTAGGGTTTAGGGCCTAGGGCGTACAAGGTTAATGGTTTCTCCCTAATTAGCCCCGAACCCTAGCCAAAGCTCTCAAGACGCAGCGCACGCAAATGCCCAATCAATAATCATGTGCGTTTTCTTTAGAACAATACCTTGGCGATATACAACATCCCTGACATAAGCACTTAATTATACCCATTAAGGATATTGGGCTCTATCTGGGTAGCGCCAAAACCTCCAAACCTTAAAACTCCAACTCATAAACCCCTGAACCCTCAACCCTAAACCACTTTTAACCCTGGGCCCTAAACCAAATCCTCAACCTCCTGCCTTCCTACTGCACCCATGCCTCTCCTGCACGCAACCACATGGCTTGTGCCGCAATGGGCAGCGGGTTCGGCTGCGTCAGGTTGTCGAAGCCTTTGGGTGACAAAGTAGGTTTAGGGTTTAGGGTTTAGGGCTTAGAAGTTTAGGGTTTAGGGGATAGATAATGGCCCAACACCTAAAACCCTAAACCCTTAAACCCCACAAACCGTGCTGTTATTCCCTAAACCCTAAACCCTAAACCCTAAACCCTAAACCCTAAAACCTTAACCCTAAACCCTTAACCCTAAACCCTTACTTTTGGGGTCAGGGGGGAGTTTAGGGCCTCGGGCTCGCGCTGGGCTTAGGCATGCAGGGTGTAATGTGGGGGCCTCGAGGATGATAGAATAGGGTTTGGGGTTTAAGGGTTAAGGGTTTATAAGGGTTTTAGGGTTTAGGGTTTAGGGTTTAGGGTTTAGGGTTTAGGGTTTAGGGTTGTATCGTAAAATACGTCGTATAACTTCAGTAAAGAACCCTAACGGCCCGCGAGGAGAAGACGAAGCGGTGCTCGTCCACCACTCCGCTCTCTCTACGCCGGGTCCTCCCGAACGTAGCGCTCCCTTCCCGCACCAAGGACTCCGCTCCCTCTACACTGGGTGCTCCCAAGTGCAGCGCGAGCCGCCACCTCACAGACCTTAATTCAGAGGCCGCCAGCCCTCCTCAAGGCCGCTCTGGCCCGATGGGAGCGCACCGCCACACAAAGCTCTTGGAGTTTGCCCTGGTTCAGGTCCTGATGCAAGGGAAAGGATTTGACCCTCGGCGAAGACAGGATTCTGGCCTCGGCTGAAGCATACGTCCACCCTCGGCGAAGACAGGATTCTGGCCTCGGCTGAAGCATACGTCCCCAACCACGAATCGAGTCCTCGAACATCTTCACACCCGTAATTCATAGGTCTCACGTGCAGGAAACAGACTCCGGACATGGCTTTGCACCAGACCCGCTGCTGATACACGGACTCGAGCCAATACTTATAGCCCCAATTAAGTCTAAGGTACTATTAAGCCCTATGATTTACCTGCTTACTTGGCCAGTATCCTATACCGAAGTAAAGGCCAGACTTGGGGAACATGTATAGCTACTATAGAGGGTTTAGGTTTGAGGGTTCAGGGTTTAGGTTTCAGGGTTTCGAGTTTGGGCTTTAGGGTTCAAGATTCAGGGTTCCCCCTCAAAACATACAAAGGTTGCCTACTCTACTATGCTACTGGTACTCCCCAAGTCCATGATCGCGTAGGCTTTGTTCAGAATTTTTCTTTTGTGGATTTCACCACCCATCACACGCTGAGCCCCCTGCTTCCATCATGGTTCATCCTGGCATCAAGGGCTCATAGGGAGACTAGGTTTAGGGTCCAGGGTTTGGGGTTGTGAATGGCTGCTGCGGGTCTAGGGTTACGATGTGGTGTGCATGTGGAGGTTTCCTAACCTTAAGGACGAAATGACCCTTAAAAGTAGGGCCCTATACCCTTATACTATGAATCCCGTGGTATATGAACCTTAAATCCTTTTAGGGTTCATTTCGTCCTTAATGAGGAACCCAACCCTAATACCATCCTGGCCCCCTAGCAAAAGAGGTAATTCTTATATAGGCTCTGCAGGACGTAGAATGAATCAAGTAGATGGCTGAAAGACTGCAAAAGTAGAATCTAACACTTCGAGTCATTTAGGGGGAAAGAGGGAAGCAAGGTAGTCAGGAAAATACGTTGATACGTGCGCGGCGCTCACTGGTCCAAACACAAGAGGATAACTAATGCCAACAACTCGGCCCTTCTATGGCAAGAGCTTTTATCCATCTATTTCTACGTACATTAAATCCGGTAAATGCCAGAAGTACAATGACAACCAAAGCATATGTTAAACAAAACTAAACCGTTAACAAGTTAACCCTAAACCCTGAACCCTAAACCCTGAACCCTAAATCAACAAAATCCGCCGAGCTCCTGAACAGCTGCACGCTCCCCACGTTCGTTTCCTGGAACCTCACAGGAGAAAACGTTTCGGACCCCTGATTCATGTAGCGGTTTAAGGTTCAGGGTTTAGGGTTTAGGGTTTAGGTCAGTATAATACGGTCCCTTTCAAGTCTCCTCTGAGGGGTTTAGGGTTTTGTGTTCAGAGTTTAGGGTTAAGGGGTTAGAGGGTTGTAGTAGGGCTTCAGGCTCCTATATACATCCATGCAGGGTGGGCTTGTAGGGCTATCGGACAAGCAGCATACCCCAATTTTGCGGCACTGCGGCACTAAAGGGGCACAAAGCCAAAACACTTAGACACCAAAACCCTAAACCCTGGCTGTAATCCTAAACCTTACAGCCCGAAACGCAAATCCACCAAATTTCGACCAAAAACCTGAACCCCTAAACCCCAAACATTAGGGGGCCAATCCCGACGCCCTTGAAACCAAAGCGACGCCTATACAACACTAGACACCCTTGAGAAAGCCTTCGAAACCCTTACAGCAACACCTTAAGCCCTAAACTTACCCCAAACCCCAAGCCCTAAACCACGATCCCTAATGTAGGGGCCTATAAATAGAACAGGGTTTTGGGGCCCAATATACTGTATTCATAACAAGGAGCCCCCAAAAACATTATTGGTAACTGTTTAGGCCCCTATAGTAACCCTTCAAGAGCTTGAAGAATCCGGACAGATCGGGCCACATAGGGATCAGGGCCTTAGGGCCTTACCCGGACCCCAAATAACCTGCATTTTTAGGGTTCCTTATTGTGATTTCTTTATATAAATCCTTAAAAAAGGTAGGTTATTAGGGGTCAGGGTAGGGTTTAGGGGGTATAGGGTGTAGGGTTTAGATTTTAGGGTTTAGGGTTTAAGGCCTTAGGGATGGGGGGAAACACGAACTTGCGAGTGCTTGGGAATGCTTGCGCTTGGATTTTCAGGGTGTGTCTGAGTTTTAAGGTTTAGCAGCAGCCCCCAAAGTACCCTTTAATGGAGCTGGTCCTGAGTAGTGGGTATTTAGGGTATAACATCGGTTTAGGGGGCTTTGGGGTGTAGGGGCAAGTTTAGGCTGCTACGCTGGTCAGCTGAACACCTGCACGTTTGCAGTAGAGCCCGAAGTCCAACTTCCACGTCCATCGACATGTTGGGGAAGGTTCAGGAACAGATATCGCCAGGAGCAGCAGACGGCTTATACCTTTCCAGCATTGCCAGCCGAGCCCATGCAGCAATGCAGAGCCAGACCTACTTGGGGGTTTCCAAAAAGAGGGGACCCTAATATAGCACCCTAAATAGTAGGATCCTTATTATAAGGACCCCAAAATAAGGTACCCCTTAATTGCGGAAACTCCCACTTGAGTTCTGACGGATCGATAAGCAATTCGCTCGCCCATATGTTCACAGATTGGATCCTCCACGCGAGCCCAAAACCCTAAACTCTGAACCCATGGGTTTTAGTGTCCTAGTCTTACTTGCTGAGTTCGTAGGCTCAAGAGGTGTGAACTCAATTCGTTCCCTAAACCCTGAACCCCTAAACCCCAAACCCCTAAACCCTAAACCAGTCTTTTGGGTATAAGACCGCTGCTAAGTAGTTGCCACGGCAGCCATCCTGGGAGGAACCCGAGCTGCGCGAAGAATCTAGGGGAATTAGGGTTTAGGGTTTAGGGTTTAGGGTGTAGGGTTTAGGGTTTAGGGTGTAGCGTTTAGGGTGTAGGGTTTAGGGTTTAGGGTTTAGGGTTTAGGGTTGAAGGTTTAGGTTTAGGGTTTAGGGTTGTCTAGGGGAATACCGAAATCGAAGAACATTTACAGTAGAAGCCCACAAGTTGGGAACCCAATAGCCTCAATCCTTAAGGGCAATGTAAAGGGAATCCCAGCACTAGTTGTCTTTAATCCGGTTTCCAACTTTTTGGGGCTTACTACATGGCAATATGGCGCTGTATTGGGCTTTATGGAACTTCATGGATTCTTACAGGAGTCGAATCATTTGCAGGGGATTACGAAGAAGGTGTTAACGTAGAGGCCTTAGTCCGAACAGAGTTTAGGGTTTAGGGCTTAGGGTTTAGGGTATAACATGCGAACCCCAACATGGTATTGCTAACGATCTAGGCCCCCCCCCCCACACCCTAAACCCCACACCCCAAACCCTCAACGTTTCCGTGTAAGCCAGCCAGTCCTAAACCCTAACCCCTAAACCCTAAACCCCAAACCCTAAACCCTCAACGTTTCCGTGTAAGCCAGTCCTAAACCCTAAACCTAAACCCCAAACCCCAAACCCTAAACCCTCAACGTTTCCGTGTAAGCCAGCCAGTCCTAAACCCTAAACCAACCCTAAAC
>CAJNDV010004559.1:0-12411 GCA_905221635.1 Symbiodinium sp. CCMP2456 | reverse complement strand
GGGGGGGGGGGGGGGGGTGCTGAGGCCGGGTGTAAGAGAGCCCAACCCCAAAGGGGGTTTAGGGTTTAGGGTTTAGGGTTTAGGGCTTAGGGTTTAGGGTTTAGGGTTTTGGTTTAGGGTCCTAAGTATCTAAATAGTAGAATGTAGGGTTTTTGTATCATAAATATTTTGGTTTGGGAAGGTATACCTCCGTAACAGTACCTAGGACCCTATAAGCATGAACCTACACTGAGGAGTGATCCTGAGTTCTGAGATATCAATAACGACAACGATTATGTGTCGCTTTATTGTTCTATGATTTACCGTAAACCCTAAACCCCAACCGCCCGGTAACTCATAGTCTGCGATGTAGTACATATCCACTCGCAGTCTCTTGAGCATGCTCTCGCAACGGGTGACCCACCTCCTCTTCTAGCACCGGCTCCCAGAGAACCTGCAGTCGAGACTACATTGATCTTCATTTGCTCTGAATGTGCTGGAGCCGCCGGCTGGCACTCTGTGTCGGAAGGCCGCGGGCACGCGCGGGTTCTGCCCCTGTCTCGTCGAGACTATGTTGGTCTTCATTTGCCCGTGATTGAGCCGCCGGCTCTCACCAAGTGGCGGAAGGCCGCCGGCACGCCAGCCTTGTCAACTCAGAATAGTTATTTGCTTGTCTTTGTGCGCTGCTTCTTTGCGGGTCGGACCATCGTGAGGTCCGCCCATCTGGCCCGATCCACCGTATGAGCACAAGCACGTCGGCGGTCAAGATGTCTCACATAAAGATGGCACCTGATGGACCCATGAATGTCTCCATTCTAAGTGCTTTTTGCAGTTAATCAAACTAGTTCCATAGTCAGGGATCCCACAAGGTAATCCAAACAGGAACCAGAACGGAGATTCGAGGCAGACCCCTAAGCCCTGAACCCNNTCGGGGTTTAGGGTTTAGAGCTTTGGGTTTTGGGGTTTAGGGTTTAGGGTTTAGGGTTTAGGGGTTTAGGGTTTAGGGTTTAGGGCTTTGGGGTTTAGGGTTTGGGGTTGCTAAGACATCAGAACCCTCGACACCAAGAAAGAGTCACGGAGGGTAGGCCTACTAGCCCTAGGCCCTAGACCCTAAACCCTACTAGCGCTGGGTCCCTATTCAAAGCACGGTTTAGGGCTTAGGTAAACTCTTAGTCCCTCAGTTCTCACTGGAAGCTCGACACCCTAACCGCTACAGGGCCTTGGCTGAGGAGTTAAAGGGTATGCTGTTTGGTTCTTAAGGCTAGGGTTTATTTAGTGTAATCAACTCTGAATATCTACGAATGACTAAGACAAGGAGTATAGAGGAATAGTATCCGGCGCCCTCAGTGCAAACAGTCCCGTGGGGTTTAGGCAGCTAAGGCTGTGAGGGCTCTCAGTGCCCATAAACCGCCAAAGCTGAAGTCCATACCTGAACTTGGCACCCTTGCAGAAACTATGATTTTAATTAGCTGTTTCTTAGGCATTATAGCAACCACAAAAACCTCCAAGTCATGTTTCAATACCCCGTAAGCGTCCACCCAAATCGACTACGCTGTGCCCCCCAAAGGCCTACAAACTGAAAGCAACATGCTTCCGAAACTCTCTACCCGGGTTTAGGGTTTACCTTGACCCCAAAGAACCTACCTTTCTAAGGACGTAGATAAAGAAATTATAATAAGGAGCCCTCAAAAGGTAGGTTTTTAAGGTCCAGGTAGGGTTTAAGGTTCACTCCGAAACTATTAAGTCGGGAGATGCTACACTCTGCCGCTGCAAGCCAAACCCAAAGCCACAAACTTGAGGTTTAGGGTTTAGGGCTTAGGGTTTAGGGCTTTAGGATTTAGGATTTAGGGTTTAGGGTTTCAGGTGTTAGGGTTTAGGGTTTTAGGGTTCAGGGTTTAGCTCCTTCCAAAAGTCAAAGCCACATAGCGCACATGCAGGGCTGCAGGGCTAAGGTTTGGCGTTCGAGCTGAGGCTCCTGAACCCGTGAGGCACCTGTAGGGATGGGTTTAGGGTTTAGGGTAGTCCCTCAACCTACCAAAACCTACTTTTTTGTAGGGTCCCTATAAACTCCATATTCGGGTCTATAATAAGAACCAACAAAAAAGTAGGGTTTGGTAGTTTAAGGTCTATGACCCTTAAACTTCCCAACTGAAACCCTACGGCTGGCCGAGGCTCAGAAAGCCCGGTTTAGGGTTTAGGGTTTAGGGTTTTAGGGTTTAGGGTTTTAGGGTTTAGGGTTTAGGGTTTAGGGTTTAGGGTTTGGGGCTTAGGGTTTAGGATACAGAAGTGGTATGATCTTCCAGCCCACAGGCCGCAAAATGTGAGTCCTCAAAGCCTTAAACCGACAAACCCATCAACACTGCCTCTGCAATCATACAAAACCGCAAAAATAATTTCATATATGCGTATATACAGACAGTATGTGTAATATATATATATATATATAGTGCATATATGCATATGTATATGCATCTTGTATACATATTATGATAACCTTGAGCTCGTCTAAAACTCTAAGAACCCACTAAGACTCTAACCTGATACTTTAAACTGGCATCAGGCAAACCCTAAACCCTAAACCCTAGACCCTGAACTCTAAAAATTAAACCCCTAAACCCCTAAACCCTAAACCCAACCCCCTGAATCCTAAACCCTGAAACTCCTAAACCCTGGACCCTAAACCCTAAACCCTAAAACTCCCTGCTGCCATGGCGTCGTCCACCAAAGGAGCGGCTGGGACAGCGGAGCGGAGGGCCCCTGTTTAGGATTTAGGGTTTAGGGTTTAGGATTTGGGGTTTAGGGTTTAGGGTTTAGGATTTGGGGTTTAGAGTTTAGGGTTTAGGGTTTAGGGCTTCTGAGGTTTAGGGTTTCGGATTTAGGGTTTAGGGTTTAAGGAAACTCTCCTTTGATAAGTAGGAACTCTGTACAAATCACATAAGGGTTCAGCCTTTCGGGTAACTTTCTCCTGTGGACACAAACGTTTCGGGTTTCGATGGGTTTAAACGTTACGGTCTATAGGGTTTAGGGTTTAGGGTTTATGGTGCAATAAGTGTTATTACGGTCTATAGGAGAATGAAAAACGAAGAGCCCTCACTGTTGCCTTTGCTGCCATCCTGGGTTTCGTCTTTGCTGCATCTGTTGTGCAGATTTTCCCTCGAAGCGGTGTAGCTTCGCTTTGGCATGTGCCAGCTCCATGTCATCCTTTCCCGGGTTTGCAGCCGCCAAAGGCAAAAGGCATCGGACAGAAGGTTTTGGCCGAAAATCGGCTCCAAAGCCGGCAGGGTTTAGGGTTTAGGGTTTAGGGTTTAGGGTTTAGGGTTTAGGGTTTAGGGTTTAGGGTTTACGGTTTAGGGTTTAGGGTTTAGGGCAAGTATCACCAGATTGTTGACAATCATGATTGCACGCCGGCCGCCCTGTCGGCACATGCAGTCGGCGACGGCGAAGCCATCAGCAAGTTTGCGACTCGCGTGGATCTGGCACCATGCTTCGAGGGTTTAGGGTTTAGGGTTTTAGGGTTTAGGGTTTAGGCATCCTTGCATACTTCGGCTCTGGGATCACCGGGGGGCTACTGCCTCTGTCCGTCCGGATATTGCCTTTGCGTGGAAGGGCACATCAGAAGCTGCTCGCAACTCCTGAGAGGCAGCTCCAAAGCCTCTGAAAGGTAAGTCGCTGACGGGATCCGGTGTAGGATTTCAGGCTTTGGGACACCCCTAAACCCTAAACCCTAAAGTCCTGAAGGCTTATGAACTCTATAAAGGATCCTGAAACCCTAGAGGCCCTAGCTAAACCCCAAAGCATGTACAAGGCTCCCGGTACTCAGACTACAGAAGGGTAGTTTGGGGCAGCTCCAAGTCACTTCTTGTGTGGTATATTGGAGTAGGGTGTAGGGTGTAGGGTGGGTATATTATGGTATAGTCTGGTATCTTATAGTACATTCCAAGTATACAAATGGGAGTTTCCGAGAAACAGGTGTACCTTATTTTGGGGTCCTTATAATAACGACCCTAGTATTTAGTGTACTATACTAGGGTCCACTATTTTCGGCAACCCCCCAAATACTACCTACTTCGGGGTCTAAATAGCCTATAACCACTACCTGGTTTGGGCTATTTGCCGTCTGTCTTAGGGTTGGGCAGAGTGCGAGCAATTATATAATGCAGGGGCCTTAATAGTTAGAATAGGGTTTTGGGGTATCTTATACTGTAAGTATTATTAATTCGGAAGCCACCAAAATAATATAGGAAATTATTAAGGGCCCTTATATTAGTAAACCCTAAGCCCTAAACCCTACACCCTAAACCCTACAACCTGAACCCTAAACCCTACACCCTACCCTGCACCTGCCATAGGATTTAGGAGCGAGGACGGGGATGGGATCCCTCCGGAAGTTGTCCATCTCTCTACTCAAGGGTTTAGGTTTTATCTTTTTTATGGGCCATTTTCCAACTGCAGAACAGTTTAGAATTCCTTACCAGGAGGAGCCTGTTATTGGGTTTATGGTTTAGGGTTTAGGGACTAAAGGAGGGACACTTAAAGGGGCTCTTGGGGTTATGTAGGGGCTTTATGAGACTATATACGGGGTATATAAGGGTTATATAGGGTATTTGGATTAAGGGTCCCTTCTAGGGGTCCCTCCTATTGTCCCTTAACCTACCCTGTGAGGAGACTGGGAACCTTAATAAATCTTGAGCGCTGAGTCATCAAACCCTGAGCCCTCAGCCTTCAACCCTCTATACCCCACCCCCTCAAACCTACGACTTGAAAACACTGAGCTCTGAACATCTCTCAACCTTCAAACCTTGGGAACCCTATTGCAGCCGAAGAAGCCAATGTCGTAGAAGGGGTTGGCAACCTCATCTCTAGCAGCTCGCTTTGATCCTAAAGGTTACCTCGGGATCTTTAGGGTTTAGGGTATAGGGTTTAGGGTTCGGGTTTTGGGGTTAAGGACTTACGGATTGACGGTTTTTATACAAGGTTTGAGGGGGCTTCCGGGTTTGATCAACGGTTCAACAGCGAAGAGAAGGGCATGATCACCACTCCCTCAAACCTCGATACCGAAACCCATTTAACATCTCAAGTTTAGGGTTTAGGGTTTAGGGCCGGGGAATTTCAGAAGGATAAACAAACAGAACGTCAGGACAGTGCTGCATGCGGCTTTGTAAGGTTCTGATGAGGGTTCTTACGATAAGGGATTTACGGATCTATGCGGTATGGGGGGCCTTCCCAATTACTTTGTTTGGTGACGGGCGGAGTGGGGGCATATTACACAATGAAAATGATGAATAGAATAAGGAACCCTGAGGAATATTGTGCGGGGGTGTCGTATTAATAAGCAAGTATTAGCCCTAAACCCTAAACGCGCTTCTTCATAGACGCTCGCATCTTCGGGGTGAACCTGGGGGGTTTGGGTTTTAGGATTTAGGGTGTCGGGGCAGAATAAATGCTCATTGTATATATGGCTTCGGGGTATACTACAGTACATAATCTACAAGCTTTACAACTCTTGTAATTGCAGGGCTTCGGGTCTGCTACAGCTCAAACTGTTACGGGCATGTGACGGCTAACTTTGCATAAAACCTGTCAAAATCCCAGCCCGTTACAGCTTCATCGATGCCGTCAAAAACCATTTCCCTTAAGGCTAAAAAAAACTCGCAGCAGCGCAAAATTCAAAAGCCTAGGCCTTCCCCTAAGGGTCCAAGGAGTCCTTATCTATGGTTTTAGGTACCCCAAGAAGGCCCCGAAGTCCTTATATAATGGGCACTTGGACCCTTAGGGCTTCGGGCTTAAGATGACCTTTGGGGCACACAGAGTCTCAAACCATGAGTCCGTGTAGCCTTAGAGTTAATCCTGGAATCCAGGCACCCCGAAACCCGCTACATTAGGGAATATACCAGAAAACATATATGGATCCCGTTCGAATTCAGGGTATATTTCCTAGTTAAACGGTTTGAGAGTTACCAAGCCCTATAAGCCCTAAACGCTGAACCTCGTATGTCCTGCAGACCCATTCAATTCGTTTAAACCCCTCTGCAACCCTGAATGTGTCAAGGAACGCTGCGGCGCTCCCGTAGGTGATAGTCTCTCTGACGCTTGAAGATGTGAATGAAGCCCTCCTGCAGTCGTGGGGATGTTCGGGGTTAGGGTTTAGGGTTTAGGGTTTAGGGTTTGGGGTCTAGGGTTTAGGGTTTGGGGTCTAGGGTTTAGGGTTTAGGGGCTTAGCAGAAAGGTCAGTTTCCTCAGAGCTTTGTCGGTTTGAGGGTTTGAGGTTCCAAATTGTACTTAGGGTTTAGGGTTTAGGGGTTTAGGGGAGGTTCCAGATTGTGCAGGGCAGGTTCCAGATTGTGCAGGAAAATTCCAGATTGTACAGGGTATCGGTGAGTCCGTCAACCCGGAATTTCACCCTGAAGGACTGGCGTAGGATCACTTTGTACCCTAACCCTAAGGACGCATAGCTTACGGATTTTGGGCAGCTCGGCTGTGCTACCATACTACAAGGCCTTAAGAGGTAAGACAGGGTTCCTTCAAGGCTTCGTTTTCCAGGAGCTTTCAAGCCTAGAGGGGTTACTATAAGGTAGAGTATAGGGGCTTTCATAATAAGAACAATGTCTTTGATGTCTACTATGGTACAATTCAATCTGATGACATGGGGAGTCTAAGCGAATATTAGTTGCCCTATTATTAGGATCGGACACGAGCCTTAATGGTTAGAATAGGGTTTTGGGGCCCAGTTTGCTATAGTTAGAACGCGGAACCCCCCATATAATACTATCGGTAATTATTTAGGCGCATACAGTATGGCCCGCCACGGCCCCACAGCACGGGAACACCACAAAGGCGACGTCGACGCTCATATGCCCCTGCGGTTCTTGCCCGTCAGGCCACGGCGGAGCTCTAACCAAACCTGCACACCCCAAGGCCTGAACCCTAAGCCCCGAACCCCAAACCTTGAACCCCTAAACAACCAAGGTTTAGGGTTTAGGGTTTCTAAACCCCGAACCCTAAACCCCAAACCGTATAAACCCTTGAAGCCTCAAGCGCCAAATCCCTAAGCCAACGTTCAGAACCCAATAGAACGTTCAGAACCCAATAGAAGTTTAATCATTAAAAACTTTCCTATAGAACCTTTATCACTAGAATAAGACCCCAAAACCTTATTCTAGCTATTATAATAAGGCTCCTATGTTATGCATCTGTTGCAACCCGAAGCCCGAAATCCTGATCCCTAACAGCTAAACCAAGCCTGCAGCCGAGAACGTTTGGGCTTGCTTATTAGGTTTTAGGGTTTAGGATTTAGGGTTTAGGGTTTAGGGTTTAGAGTTTCTAGGTTTCTAGGTTTAGGGTTTAGGGCCTAGGGTCTGTATTCGGATTTAGACGACGGCACTAAAAATATGCTATTTCTCGCGGCCTTCTGTCATGTCGTACATACTTGAAGATTTCATCTAGAGCTTGAGCTGCTATCGGATCCTTTCCTATGGACCACTCGCTTCTAGGGTTGGACGATCGGTGGTCAACCATCTTATGTTCTGCATTCTCCGTGTCCTTGCTGCCCAAAACGAGATCGAGGAAGCCGTTGCCATTTACGTCCACGGCCTGCGACTCCGAAGTACGGAACTCCTCCGAAACCTAAGCCCTGTTGCTCAGACAACCCACTTTCTGGTAGGGTCCCTATGTTGATGGTTGGACAGAGGCTCCATTAAGGGTCCTATAGCGTCTTAGGGCGGATCTCGCAAATCCTCGACACTAAACATCACTCAATCCTACCCCCGAACCCTACCCCTAAACCAGAAACCCATTAAGCCTAACCCCTAACCCTACCCCTAGTCCCTAGGCCTGAATCCTAAGTACTATAAGAACCTCAAAATTATATAAGCTGATCCCATGCACTGCACTCGAAGGAGGGTATAGGGCTTGGGGCTTAGGGGTCCTTGAACTGTTTGTGGATGAGGTCTTTCTAAGGCGCACCTGTACGCCGCGTTCAGCTACAATGTGCGAGCGATTCTTTGTGGCAAAGCTTGGCGCGGGGCACAGCTTCTGGTCAATGGCTTGCATCTTCCATGTTACAAGGCAAAACAGTAGTTTGAAACCAGTCTCAATAAGTGAATCCGCCGACATGCGTTGCAATGGAATGCACCTGCCCTGCCAGCACTAAGTTATGCACAGCGAAAGTTTCAAAGCACCCGCATAATATCTACACCTCAAGTCAGTGTTCTTTCCATCTGGCTGCCAACTTCTTGTCAGCATGTGACCGCACATGAAATATGTTTACTCCAGCGCGACAGGCGCCCTCAGGGTGCACAAAGCTCCACAAAAGGTTACCTGAGGATTCCGAGCCCTAAGCCATGCATGTACATGATGATGAAAAGATATAGTAGGATGTATGGTCTCAGGGTTCAGGGTGTAGTGTTTCTGGGTTCAAGGAGTTTCTGCATCCTGCATGCCTCACACCCGGTTTAGGGTTTAGGGTTGAGGGTTTAGGGTTTAGGGACCCTCAAACCTAACGTTGGAATCCTGTGGGGCTTGGGTTTCGTTCGGCCGGCGTCCAAACAAAACATGTGGGTGGCTGTCTAAATTAGGGTCCCTCTTTAAGTCCCCAAGAAAGTACGGCACCCACCCTTAGTAAAAAGTGCCCTAAAAGGGATCCTAATTAAGAGACACAGCATCTCTACAAAGTGCATCCTGCCGCACACATCTGGACGAACAAACTGGGACTCATAGTATCAACGATAGCTGTCCAAATGGTACACCGTCTCTGCCGTGCCCCGGCCGAAGGCACCGGCCGACGGTGCTCATGCAATCGCGGCGCGCCAGGCATGGCCGGCCGCACCAGCCTACCACCCAGACTTCGCCATCCAGCCGTTCGGGGACGCGCAAACCGCGAACCCCCGCCGGCAGCGACCCGAGGAAGAAGTAGCCGGCATGACCACAGTGGCCTCGCCCCGGGCCGCCTCGCGGAATTCTCTGCGTGCCGTCTGGCCGAAACAAGTCTCTAAAATCACTAAAAGCCAAAAACCCAAAAAGACCCCCGAATGTAGGGGTGCATATGATACTATACTAATAATGGGGAACCCGCCAATATAGTAAAGGTAATTATCCTAAACCCTAACCCCTGAACTCTAAACCCCTAAACCCTAAACCCTAAACCCTAAACCATAAACCGTAAACCCTAAACAAGGCCCTTATACTAAACCCCAAACCGGCAGCCCCAAGCCTGAAGCTCTTCACTCCAAAAACCCAGCTCCCAGAAACCAAAAGGCCCCATGCAGACTGTAAGCATGAGGCCAATGGGCTTAGGGGTTTAGGGTCTAGGGCAGGGTTTAGCGTGTAGGGTTTAGGGTTTAGGTGGAGGGTTTAGGGTTGAGGGTTCAGGTTGAGGTTTTAGGGTTTAGGGGTTTAGGGTTTAGGGTTTCGACTAGGGAGACACTTATATTAGGGTTTAGGGCTTAGCGTTTAGCGTAGGGTTTAGGGTTTTAGGGTTTAGGTGGAGGGTTTAGGGTTGAGGGTTTAGGGTTTTAGGGTTTGGGTGGAGGGTTTAGGGTTTAGGGGTTTAGGGTTTAGCCTTGCGGTCCCTTAAATAGAGGGTATTTGGCGCATGATAGAAGGTAGTTGGGGGAGTCTAGGTAAGGATTCAATGCACGAGCCTGCGCCGTAACATAGCTTCCCGATTGGATCCTGCACGGCACAGTCTACTGGGGTTTAGGGTCCCGGGTTTAGGGATATGGGTTTACGGCTTTCTGGGGTTTGGGGCTAAGTTTAGGGTTTAGGGATGTTTAGGGTTGCTTAATGCAATTGCCCCTTCTTTGTAGGGTCAGGGCTTTGGGTTTTGGGGTTTAAAGGTAGTTGGGCGCTTTGAGGGTAGGGCATATTCGACGAAGGTATGAGCAGTCTGTAAGCAGTCTACCTTCTGTCGCGGTTTGCCCCATACAGCAATATACGGGCGACTACCAAACCAAACAGCATCAAGCAACTGACAAGTTTGGTAAAAGTCTCATCATCGTGCCGGGTTCAAGGAATGAAGATCAGTGCTTCACAGTCGAAAAAATAAATATGCCTGTGGTTGCAGATCGAAGCAGAAAGACTCACATAGTGATAGAGGAAAACCGATAAAAGGGAGAGAGAGAGAGAGGCAGATTGACACACATACACATTATGTATGTGTATATATATACATATATATATACACATATATATATATATATATACACTTGGCTACCGAATATTGCTTGTTGTCTCTTTATGGAAATATGACCCTCGCACCATCAACCCCCCTTCCCAAAAAAACAACAAGCAATAATATAGAGACCTAAATTATTACCCCTATTATTGTTGGGGCTCCTTTTTATGATTATAGTATAGTATACCCCAATACCCTATTCTACATATTAAGGCCCCTACATTACAGAAGCCAGACATCTCCACTTAAAGCTCTTAGCTCTGCACCCCGATTCTTCCCGGTTTAGGGTTTAGGGCTTCTCCGTTCGCTAATACCCTATGCCTATGCCCCCTAAACCTAACAGCCCGACATGACCTCATATCAACCATTATACAGCTTCTAGAGCCGCAAAGCATCCGTAATCAAAGAAACCCTTAGCAAAACAGCATGACCCTAAACCCTGAACCCTCAAGCATGTATTATTACTATCCCTTCCGGTCCCGTTGAAAGGATTGGCACTGCTGCTTCGCTCTGCAAGGTGCGCGTTCTCCATGCGCTCGAAGTAGAGCAAGGTGCCTGGGGTTTAGGGTATAGGGTTTCGGGACAGCGTGCATATGATGAGCTCTGTTTGATGAGTCTAAGACACTTTCTGGGTGTGGAAAATTTTATGTGTGTTGTTTCTACATGGGACCAAAGGGCTCAGGGTTCAAATTAAAGAATCCACTAATCTAGTTACCTGGGGTTTAGGAGTGTACTGTAGAGGCCTTAATAATTAGAATTTGGTTTTGGGGTATATTATACGCAAACTGCAAAAAGGAACCCCCAGAATAATATTGGTGATTATTTCGGCCCCTATATAAACCCTAAACCCTGAACTTGATCTTCTCCACGATGTTCTTCACCATGCGGGCCCTGACATAAGCCCTAAACCCTAAACCCTATACCCCAAACCCTAAGACCCTAGACCCTAGACCCTAAACCCTAAACGCTAAAACCCTAAACCCTAAACCTCATGCGGGCCCTGGCATAAGGAAGAAGCTCGTGGTCCTCTGTAACCGTTTCGGAAAATACTCTCAGCCGCGTATACACCATCGCAGGTAACTCTACCCTGGTTTAGGGTTTAGGGTTTATTGGGGTTTAGGGTTTAGGTCTGTCCAGAATCTTAATTCAAACTCAGGCACGAACAGTGACTTTAATGACTTGACATCGTCCAGGCACACGAACTCATAGGCACTGGGACCCTAAACCCTAAACCCACTCAAGGGGTGAAGGCACTAGGATTCGGGAAAAGGGACTCAGAGCCTCCAAAACCCCCCTAATTAAGGAATATCCGAATATCCCTTAGACTATAATAGGAACCCTAATATGATTTAAAGTATATTCCTTAATTAAGAGGTTTCGGAGTCTCTGGAGAGTTGTGAGGGTCAGGAGTTTAGGCCTTCTGGGCTTTGGCCTTTTTTCGGGGGCTCCAGCTTCAGGGTTTTGGGTTTAGGGCTTTAGGGCTTTAGGGCTTTAGCGTTTAGGGTCTTATGGCTTATAGGGTTTAGGGTCCCGACATTTCAATGCCGTGGTTTGATGAGCTGCTACGGCAGAACTAGCAGACTCATGCAAAAGAACATGTTTGGGATAAACGTGGCTCTAGTCTGTGGACTATTTCAGCAGATGCTCTACAAGCCTTTTGTAGAACAGCTATTAAGCAGCAAACACGGCATGGGCCTCCACAGAAACATTGCGCTGTTGAAACCAGAACAAGAACAGTCATATTCATAATCATAAATTAAGTATCACCAAAACCATAATCATAACAGTGCTCATAGGCATAATCACGTTATTAAAACAAAAATAATAGCAACAAATGACAGCAACAATAAACATCATAACATTAAGCAACAAGTTTGTTTACTTGACTACACCCTTGGAGTTGTGCTAACATAAAGAAAGACATACAAAGAGCACGAAAACCCTAAACCTTAAACCCCTAAACCCTAAACCCCTACACCGCTGAACCCTAAACCCTAAACCCCAAAACTCCCTCAACCCCTAAACCCTAAACCCTAAACCCCAAAACTCCCTCAACCCCTAAAAATTAAACACTAAACCCTAAACCCGAAACTCCTAAACCCCTCAACCCTTAAACCCTAAACCCTAAACCCCTAATTAAACCCCTCAACCCCTAAACCCTAAACCCCTCAACCCCTCAACCCCTAAACCCCTAAACCCTAAACCCTCAACCCCTAAACCCCTCAACCCCTAGACCCTAAACTGGAGCGAGCCGCGGGCGC
>CAJNDV010004558.1:187616-198358 GCA_905221635.1 Symbiodinium sp. CCMP2456 | reverse complement strand
CTAATTACTACTACTACTACTACTACTACTACTACTACTACTACTCCTACTGCTATTGCTATTGCTACTGCTACTGCTACTGCTACTGCTACTGCTACTGCTACTACTGCTACTACTGCTACTACGTCTACTACTGCTACTACTGCTACTACTACTACTACTACTACTACTACTACGACGACGACGACGACGACGACGACGACGACCACGACCACGACCACGACGACGACGACCTACTGCTACTGCTACTGCTACTGCTACTGCTACTGCTACGACACCCGCCACCACCTCCACCGCCACCAGGACTATTACTACTACGACGACTACGACTACTACTACCACCACCACTACTGTACTACTACCACCACTACTGTACTACTACCATCACTACCCGGACTCGTGCCGGTGTTCGCATAAGCACTCGTACTTGTACGGATGCCACTGCTACTTCATTTCCAATACCTCTCCTTCTAATACGTTTGTCGTGATGGCGATCATGCTGAGAACGAGTCTGATCAGACCATTAAATTTTAGCTTAATCTAATACGCTTCTGGGATAGGGTTTATGGAAGGCTTGGACGTAGGGGAGAATATGGCTAAATTAAAATTGTATGCCTTGGCCACGGGTGTGCCCGCTTCAGTCTCCTTGCGATGCCCAGCTCTGAGACTCTAACGGCCCGAACCCTAATAGAACCTCTACAAAATCCTTGCTGAAAAGGTTTCGGGTTAGGGTTTAGAGTTTAGAACTGCTTTAAAAAACCGTCCAAAAAACCCTTTGAGAAGAAGTATATTGAAGCCCTAGAGGCCTGTAGAATCCGTACAGCACCCCCAAGGCCTTGGGGGCTGTTTAGGAAGTGGCGAGTTCCCTGCAGGTCTAGGTGGTGCAGCATGAAGCTCGGCCTCCTTCAGAATGCCTAAACCCTAAACCCTAAACCCTAAACCTTTTCAAACTCAGCAGAAGATGCCTGGGGTCTGGCGTGTAGGGTTCAGGGCTTAGGGTTAGGGTTAGGGGTAGGGTTTAGGGTTCAGGGTTTAGGGTTTGGGGTAGGGTTCAGGGTTCAGGGTTTAGGGTTTGGGGTAGGGTTTAGGGTTTAGTTTGGGGTTTAGGGTTTATTTTCATGTTTGGGGGTTACCTCATAGGACCCTTCATGTATAAATGCTTTTATAAACCCCAAAAGGGAACTACAACGGAGACTCTATGTAGAGTTGACGGTTGAAGCCTTTATCGTCAAGAGTCGTCCTAGGAGTTGGCGACACTGTAGCAAGTGCTTGACAAGTCGGAGTCTTTGCACCTCGCTCCGTGAGAAGCAGCATTATAGTAGCCCATACCTTTCCCTATCAATCGAGGACCCTAAACCCCTAAGCCCTAAACCCTAAACCCTAAACCGTACCTTTCCCTGTCGTCTCCCTAGCAATCGAGGAAGGACAGCCTCCGGTGGAAAGCATGGTCATCGACTGGTCAGTTTCAAAGGGCCCGTTCCCTATGAAGGTCTCCTGCGCCGAGGCCGTTTTCTGGGGCCTCGGAGGGTTTCACTGTTGAAGCATCCTCTTACCAAATCATGGGTTTAGGGTTAAGGGTTTAGTTTAGGGTTTAGGACGATTCCATGAATCCTACGAAGGAGCCCTCTACAGTGCCTTGGGACTTTTTTGAGGTCGGGTTTAGCATGTTGATGTTGGGTGTTGAGTTGAGGGTTTTGCCCTAAACCCTGAAGAACCCCTAAACCCTAAACCCTAAATCCTAAACCCTAAACCCTAGACCCTAAACCCTAAACCGTGGACTGTGGGGGTCTTCTAGGGTCTGGCGGCACGGGAGAACTGCATCTTCGCACCTGAACAGAAGGCAGTTAAGGGGCCTGAGGAAGCAGAAATGGGTTCCCGAATATACTGACACAGCACAACGCCAAAAATCCAAAAGTTTTAGTCAAAGTGTTCAGGCCTTTAGATTTCGTTACTTGTTTTGTTTCGACGCAGCGGAAGAATGCTTAATGTGCCTAGTCAGGACTGGGCGGTGATCTTTGAAACTCTGAGCTTGGCAGGCCAGCTGCTGGATGTGGATATCGGGCTGCACGAGCGGGAGCGCCTTGGGCAAAAGACGGGTCTAGGGCTTATAGCATGAGTATACAGCGTGCGCGCGGTGGGTGCGTTTCTGTGGAATGTGGGCACAGCCACTTATGGCGCGCTTGTGTCAGCATGTACTCCCGCCCCAACCACCCCAACTATTCTCAATTAGGGTTCAAGGGGGGCTTCTTGCTCTCTGCTTCCCTTGTGTCGAGTTGTGGGTCCTCGCGGCCTGTGCTGGCCGCTCGATGAGAAACAGGGCTCCCCAGCACCAATCCGACCCTCGCACCCTGTGAACGCACGCGCACACGCACAAACACACATATACGCACATGCACGCATGCTGGCAAGGCCCCTGGTAAGGCCTTGGAGGAAGAGAGCCCAGAATTTTGTGTTTTTTCCCTGGAGCCTAGGGTTCAGGGTTTTAATAAGAGACGTCTCAAACAGCAAGCAGGACTTCTACTAGATCAAAGAGGTGAGCAACAAGAGCCGAGACACACTCCAAAGCCAAGCGAAAGAGTATGAGGGTTTCGAGATATCATAGGATCCTCGAGGCCTCCGCGCTCCGGTGCCGCTCGAGGTCCGAACCATGCATCCTCGATGTTTCGGAAAAGCAAGCGCAAATATGGGCAAATGTAAACTTGAAATTTGGATCTTTCGAACGCCCCTGAACAGGAACCTCTACTGCAAGAACTCGAGCATAAGTCATGTCGATGCCAAACAGATTCCGGCAACCTATTCAAAGTCATCTCGTTCTCAGGTCCTCGCCAAGTCATCAAGAAACGTGGCCCAAAGGCTCGTTCCCCCAAGGCCAGATCCTAAGTCCTAAATCGTAAACCATAAAAGCATAGACCCCAAACCAAAGCCCAACACATACCGAAACAGTAATAAAGTCCTAAACCCTAAACCCTTAACCCCCAAACCCCCAAACCCAAACCTCTCAACGCCCTAAGCCGAAGGCTCTGATCAATGCATTGCCATGTCCAGTGGCGAGTCGAGGACTATCGAGATGTGCAGCTCGCCTATCCAGCAGATCGCTTTGGGGTTGAGGGGTTTAAGGTCTAGGAGTTTAGGGGTTGAGGGTCCAGGGGTTGAGGGATTTAGGGGTTGAGGGGTTCAGGGGTTGAGGGATTTAGTTGTTGAAGGGTTTAGGGGTTTAGGAATTTAGGGTGGCTCGTGGTTGAATTCTAGTGTAGAGACTTCGCGTTCCCATGAACTGTATAGGCGGGGTAGAGCAGAATACGGCCTGTCAGGCAGGCAGAGCAGCAAAATACCAGTGATGACGGACCATTGCCATGCAAGTTGTAGCTCTGGGAATGTGTGTGCCCTTCAGCAGGCTGCCGTGCTGTATAACGTTGCAGTCGACATGGGTGATGTCGAAGTTGTGTTCGGAGTGTGGTTGTGATGGTGGGAGTCAACACCGCCGATGTTGCCTTCGTTGCTTCTGTTTCAGTGAATGGGGCAGGCTGTTTATGACTGCCAGCATCCCAATCAAGGTCTGTCCAGGCATCATAAAGTTCTATCGCAACACCCTCGACGGGGAATCTGCACGTGCATTCTCTTGTCACCGGGCTTACCGGTGGCCCCGTAATGTACTGAGAGCCCTAAACCTTTGTGAGCCGACCGAGCCCAGGCTACTCCAACGCTGCCCGCGAGGGTTTGCACATGTGGTGGAGCTCCCCGAACGGCACCGTACCTTGCCGAGAGCACAGCGGCATGGCCATCTAGACATGCCCTTCAGAGATCAAGGATCCCTATATTATACAGAATACTGATTAGTACGTCGTCCTCGTCGTCGTAGTATTTGTCGCGGTTGCTGTCGCTGTCGCTGTTGCTGCTTCCGCTGTCGCTGTGGTCGTGGTTGCGGTGTTGTTGAGCAGCAGTCACTGGTAGTAGCAGTAGCAGTAGCAGTAGTAAAGTAGTAGTGCTGGTACTAGTGCGAGTAGTAGCAGCCGTGGTGGCAGTAGCAGTAGCAGTAGCAGCACCAGTAGCAGTACCAGTAGCAGTATGTAGCAGTAGCAGTACCAGTACCAGTACCAGTACTTCTACGCATACCAGTAGCACTGGCAGTAGTATAGTGGTGGTGGTGGTGGTGGTGGTAGTGGCAGCAGCTTCAAAAGAAACGACGCAGGTCAGAAACACTAGTCAGGTACAAACCCTGTAGCTGCAAAACCCAAAGTTTCCAGGTTCGCATCTCACGTTTGAGCATCCACACGGCACAATGACCCATGATACTTGTGGACATTCCCACACAGTATGTACATACACCTCTTGGTATATAGCCCATCGTGTATATCTATGCATATACACATACAGTATCAACCGTTATGTACTTACATAACCACAGAGAGAGAGAGAGAGACAGCTGCATACATGAGTTTGCATAACGACAGCTAGACAGATAGATAGATAGATAGATAGACAGATAGATAGGTATATAGATAGCACACACGTATACATACACCCCGTGGTATATTCATAGATATACATGTAACTCAACTATGTATAAAAACACATGATCGAAATAATTTATGTGTTGATTTTGCCAGCAGCAACTTCGCAAGAAACGCCGAGGACCCCACCACAGCGGGAGTCAAGATCTACTCACAGGTTCACATCATGGCTTTTACTATTACTCTTATTATTCTCAGTACTATGAATATGATTATTAGGATTATGATTCTTGTTAGTATTAAGATGAGTACCACTATATTATTATCGTTACTATTATTGTTATTATAGTTATTATTATTGTTATTATTACTGTTATGTTTTGTAGCGTTTGACCATGTGGTTCTGCAGAGCTTCAAATAACGGATAAAGAGGTTTTGTGGTTGGGGCATGTCAGAGTTCTTTGCGCAGCGGTCTCAACATGGGTTGTAAGAGTTTGATAGTGCATCCCAGTGATAAGTGATAGCATCCACGGGCGACTTTCTTCCAAATCCAGGCAAGAGGTAAGACCATGTGTGCAAGACTCTATACCAGCCCTGTCCAAACACTCTGAGTGAGCGCCGCCGGAGCATGACAGAGGACTTAGCCGAGGGCGGAGCGCCAAGGGTCTCAACGGGAACAAAGAGGAATTGAATGGGAACGAATATAGGGGCCTTAACAATTTCCTATACTATTTTTTGCGGGGTTCATTTTTGCAAGTAGAGTATAATATACCCCAAAACTTACTCAGGCCCCTACATTACAAGGGTGTTAAGGAGAACTATAAGGATTTTACGGGGGCTTGGCTGCGCATTCCCTGCCGACGGCGAAGCCCCGCACCATGCACGACATGCGCAGCACTCGCCTGTCTTCCACATCTTGCTACAAGCAAACAAGCATTCCGGAATCGCGGTACCATTAAATGGGTAGGTCAATTAGGGTCAACTATCAGGTCCCCAAAATAATGGTACGGCACCCTAAATACGGATCCTACTTGAGAGAACTACCCAAATATAGGAATAACCCCAAACCCTAAACTCCTAAACCTTAAACCCTAAACTACAGTTCAATATTGAATACTTCCTAGACCCTCGATCCTGAAGCCTATTCTTTGTTTTCTGGACAGCTTGTTGCTGCAATTTTGGGTTTAGGAAACCCCAAACCCTAAATCCTAAACCCAAACCCTAAGCCTTCAACCCTAGCTCCGAAGCCCTGCATCCTTGAGCTTATAGATCCCTTTAAAGGAGCCCTTGTTGAACCCTTATGGATCCCTTTAAAGGAACCCTTGTGGACCCCTTATAGATCCCTTTAAAGGAACCCTTGTGGACCCCTTATAGATTCCTTTAAAGGAACCCTTGTGGACCCCTTGTAATAGATCCCTTTAAATGGAACCCCTGTGGACCCCTTACAGACCCCTTTTAAATGGAACCCTTGTGGACCCCTTGTAATGGATCCCTTTAAAGGAACCCTTGTGGACCCCTTATAGATCCCTTTAAAGGAGCCCTTGTGGACCCCTTGTAATAGATCCCTTCTTGAATCCCAGAAGCTGAGAGGCCTTGAACATGGAGATGAATCAGCTTGTGGAGCCAGGCAGGTCTTCGATGACCTACGTGCAGCCTGGCTTTAGGGTTTAGGGTTTAGGGTTTAGGGTTTAGGTTAGCAGGAACCTTGTAAAGGGTGCTTTTTGAAGGGGATTACAAGGGTTCCTTCAAAAGGGCTCTGAAAGGGTACAGACAGGGTTTAGGGTTTAGGGGTTTGGGGGTTTAGGGTTCCTTTTAAAGGGGATCTGAGCATTACTGGGGGGACCATATTCCCTACAGAATCCCAAAGGTTGACCTTTAGGCCCCATGATACTGGACAAGTGGGGGAGTAGACGGGCTCCAAACAAAAGGCGCTATAACGGTACAGTTAGAGTTTTACGCGTTTACAGGGGTTATAGAAAGTATATAAGGCTTACTCTAGTGTTCTTGACTGGTTTGGCTTTAGAGGGTCAGGGGCACTCTAAGGGTATCGTAGGTACATTGTCGGTAGCATTATAATTGAAGACTTGGGGGTTTCCGAAAATAGGGGACCCTAATATAGTACCCTAAATAATAGGATCCTTATTATAAGGACCCCCAAAATAAGGTACCCTAATTTTTGAAACTCCCACTTCGAGGGATGTTCATACGGTTGAAAGGGTCCGACTGGGGTTTTAGGGAGTTCAGAGTGTTAGGGAGTCCAGGGGCAAAAGGAACGTAGGTCCGAAGACAGTTAAGATATGGGGGTTTCCGAAAATAGGGGACCCTAATATAGGACCCTAAATAGTGGGATCCTTATTATAAGGACCCCAAAATAAGGTACCCCTAGTGTTCGGAAACTCCCATATCAGGTTTTTGGTGTGCGGGGGATCGGGGGATTAAGCAGCTCGAGGAACTGCAAACTCGCGACTCCAGACCCCGAGGTGGCGTAACTACAGACGACAGCGTATGTTAGAATTTTGAAGGTGTTGAAACTAAAGCCACGCTGCGCAATCGCCCAAAGAACAGCAACCGCTGACGTACACCTCAACCGTTGCAGAATCCGGCCATTTACTCATTTAACACTCGGGTCGTGCGGATATGTGTGTGCCGGTCGTGCAAGGGTGTCCCCGGGCATGCTGTTTAGCATTGACGCTATATGTTTTCAGAGATTGACGAGCGAAGACATTCTTTATTGACATCATTATTGTACTCTCTCTCTCTCTCTCACCATCGGCTTCAAACCTTCACTACTTCATCTGAAAACGGGTCGATGGCTCTTCTAAGGACGTTATCGGGGTCAGCTTCGGTAGCATCGCACGATCTGATCAGCCGCTAAGGAAAACCCACGACACGACGCAGGAAGAGAGCGACTACAACCACCTTCGCCATGAATGGTTCGTGACTCGCAGCGATCGCAAGTTCGGCATGCCCAATATAGGGGTCTAGATAATTACCAATACTATTGTGGCGGCTCGTTATTCTATTTAGAGTGTTTGATACCCCAACACCCTATTCTAAATATGAAGGCCCCTACCCTAAGCCTTAAACCCTATAGTTATATTTTTCAAGCTATCCCATACCGGCCGTCTGGAAGGCAGAGCAAACCGATTTGAAACGGCGGGTTCCTGCCCTGTGACCCCTGAGATCCCCAGCCTTCGCCGTGCCTCAGAGAACAACGTCAAAGCGTCCTGAGCCCCCTAACATGGGGGCCTCAAGAATTACTAATAGTTACTAATGCTGTTTGTTTTTGGTTGGGGTCCGTGTGATAAATATAGTATACTGGGTCCCAAAACCTTATTCTAACTACTAAGGCCCCTGTATTATTCCCAATGCTGCATCCTGCTGGCTCCAGGAGTTCATGACCTCCAATCGTAAGCGAGCTGAGTCAGTCATAAAAACATCGCCCGAAACATCTGCTTTGGCAAAACGTGCCAGGAGGCATCCTTACAGAGGGGTCTCGAGCCAGCGGAGCCTGACTGGTTGGCTATTGTCTGTTTCTGTGCCGGTCGTTTGCTCTGCCCGCGAACTTTGGTTTAGGGTTTAGGGTTTAGGGTTTAGGGTTCCTGGCCAGTCATTTGCTCTGCCCGCAAACTTTGAGCAGCTCCTGCATGCCCAGGTGATGTACCTGTCCTCGCGGGCTCTCGAGCCTGCACACCAGGGTGCCTAGGTATGCACAAGGGTGCAGTGGGCTCGTCGTTACAAGGGACCCTATGTTCTCCGTAAAGCTTGCAAAAGGCCAATATCGAATCCTCTGAAACCCGAAAGCCATGAACCCTAAACCCTCGTAGAACCCTTACACGACCCTTATAGATCGTTTATATGGGTAGTTCTCACATTTCGGCTAGTTTAGGGTCCTGTATACAAGGGTGCCGTATTTAACCTGGACAGGGACCCTAATTTATAGAAACCCCAGAGTAGGCCTGACAAATTTCTTTAAAGAGCCCTATAAAAGGGACCCTACGAAGCCCTTCGTTAGAACCCTCTGAGAACCCTACCATTTAAGGCGACAGATCTCAGGTTGTCAGAACGTCGCAGCGGCGGATGCCGAGATGGCGCAGGTGGTCATGCGTCCGGTGTCTGGGCGAGGGAAAGTGTGGGTAGTTCGCTAAATTAGGATCCCCTTGTAGGTCCCCACAATAGTACGGCACTGCTTTATAGAAATACCCATGGCACCTTCAAAGGGGGTCGATACAGACTGCTACAAGGGTCCTATGACATAGGAGGCTTGATACTGAGGATATGGTAGCTTTGCAGTTTGTTCTGGTTTCCGAATTACTCCGACCTCTACATTCTGGGGCTGCAGTAGTACTGGCGGCGGTGGGTCCTTACGGCAAGAATCCCAGTATTTGGGTTTGGTTGGTTGAGCTTGCTCTGTAAATTAGGTTCTCTTGCTGGAAACAGCATGGGGCTCTTACAGTAAGCACCTTTGGATTGAGTGTTTCAGTCGGGATGAGGTTGCCACCATGCGGGTGAGAGGGAAAGCTTGAGTAGCCCTTTCCACCGATTGATAGAAGGAGAGAGAATAGGGTCCGTTGAACCTTCCCGGCCAAGAATAGGTTCCTGTCCAGTTGTTGATACCCCAAGCCCTTTGATGTTGATTCAGGTCCCTTCACCCTAAACCCCAACAGCACCAGTTTCAGCAATCCTGACATCAAACGCAAAGTAGACTGCGAAGCATGTCACTCCATTCTTCATTGACTGATAAGATTGTGAACATATGCAGATATAACTGTAAACATATGCATATACCCTTCAGTACCATGTAGACGAGTATAGAACCGAGTACACGCAGATGTTCCAAAACAGAGCAGTGTTATTGAAACTATCGATATCTGGGTTCACAGCTCTACCTGCCTCTACGGAACCGTCCTTCTTGTGGCATCGTGACAAACACTCACCAGAGATCATAGCACAGCCCGACAAGATGGTGGATGTTGTAAACTCTTTGCTAGTGCTACCTTACTTATCTTTCGAGTGACAACTGGTAGACGAAGATTTGTGAGGACAGGGCTAGTCTGCGTGTAGGCCATGCACAGTTGCCCAGGAATTCTACGACAAAAAGATCGAGAAGATGGATTTGTGGCCTTGTAGCATTTGTGCAGTTGGCAGTATCAGGCTTCTGCTGGGTAAAGTGAGGCCGGCTTCGTGGGAGTGATTTTGCAAGGCCTTTTGCCACACCCAAACCAGGCTCAAGTTCAGCTTTCTACCTGACTGATGTTCATGGTTTAGGGTTTAGGGTTTATGAAACCCACTTTATCTTACACATCTTTGTTGCAAAGACATGTTGTTGTAGCAGATGTTTGCCGTCTGCTGTCTCCAGACTCGTTTAAAGAGGCCTCACGATCCTTGGAGGTACGAACCAGTAGTAGTAGCAGGAGACAGGGCTCCTTAGTATATGAGTAGTTCTCTACATTAGGTCCCTTTTAGGGGTCCTTTTTATACGGGTGCCGCACTATCTTGTGGACCTAAAAAGGGACCCTAATTTAGAGAACTACCCATATAGCAAGCCCCAAAAAGTTGGAAACCGGATTAAGGACAATCAAATGCTGGGATTCCTATTTGGGGGTTTCCGAAAATAGGGGACCCTAATGTAGTACCCCAAATAGTAGGATCCCTATTATAAGGACCCCAAAATAAGGTACCCCTAGTGTTCGGAAACTCCCATATCAGGTTTTTGGTGTGCGGGGGATCGGGGGATTAAGCAGCTCGATTATAAGGGATCCTATTATTTAGGGTACTATATTAGGGTCCCCTAATTTTCGGAAACTCCCATTTCGTTGCCCTGAAGGATTGAGGCTAGTGGGTTTCGAACTTTTGGGGCTTCTAGGGTTTAGGGTTTAGGGTTTAGGGTTTAGGGTTTAGGGTTTAGGGTTTAGGGTTTAGGGTTTAGGGTTTAGGGTTTAGGGGTACAGACGGTGATGCACAACGAAGGCTTATTCTGATCATCTCATTAGGAAGGCCCCTACGAGCCATCAGATTTCGGAGACGATTGAAGTGAGAACAGTGACAGCAAACTTGTTCGATCATACTGTCGCTATAAAAAGTTGCCAGCAATGGCATTTGTCGGTGCGGTGGTTTATACTGTCGTCAGTGTGCTGTGTCTGTTGATCTTCCCCACAGCATCACTGGTTTTGCTCAATATATTCATGTAAACTTAGTCGGCGTAGTCGTACTTCGTCGCAGTAGTGATGGCCGTAGTTGTAGTACTGGTAGTGGTCGTTGCGGTGCTGGTGCTGGTGCTGGTGGTAACAA
>CAJNDV010004558.1:159123-176310 GCA_905221635.1 Symbiodinium sp. CCMP2456 | reverse complement strand
TTTAGGGTTTAGGGCTTACCCTCAAAGGACTCATATTTTCAGGCTTTTCTTAGGCTATTTTGATGCTAAGGGACTACGGGAAATATTTCACCTTAAAGGAGTCCTTGCTTTAGAGAGCTACCCATATCTTCAGGCTGCAACTTTCCGTGTTGTGTAGGCGAAGTTCAGGGCTGTTTCAGTCTCGAGCTCCTGGCATTTGAACATGGATCCTTGGGGTTTAGGTTTTAGGGGTTTAGGGTTTAGGGTTTGGGGTTGGAGAAAGGTTTTTACACATAGGATCCATTTGTACTTCCTTGCTGGTGTTACCTTCTAGGATCCTAGAGCATAAGCCACACAAAAGCAATTACAATGGAGCCTGTGGGTAGTTTGTTTCGGGCACAGTAAAGCGCGAGACCCTCCTGCGATCTGGACTCCCGGACCCCAAGTCCCCCTAGGAAAAAGACCAAAAGCGGGTTAAGGGTTTGGGCTTTATGTCCGAGTGTGAGTGTCAAAAAACCCTAGACTCTAAACCCTACTGTAGGGGCCTTAATGATTAGAATAGGGTTTGGGGGGCTCCTGGTTATACTTATAGTCCAATATACCCTAAACCCTAAACCCATACTGTATACCCTGAAGCCTTCTTCCAATTATTAAGGCCCTTATGTTAACCCCTTCGGCTCTGAGGCAAGTTCAACCCTGAGCCCTGAGCCGAGCAAGCCTAGGGTTTAGGGTATAGGGTTTAGGGGGTATAGGATTTAGGGTTTAGTTTAGGGTGCAAACTACAGAGGTCAGCACTTCGCCCGGCGACTTCGGAGTCAACTTGTACGGTCCCTCTGGTGATGCGGCGCAGGCGGTCTTCAGTTTTGGTTTGCCTCTGGGAGGGCCACAGCTAGAGGTTTTTTGGTTTAGGGTTAAGGCACTGCTGAATAAATAAGCCCTCTTCTGCCTTAACAAGGATGACACTTGGGATGGCAGTTGGGTCATCAAGCAAAGGGGTTGTTAATTCGGTGTTTAGAGTACAAGGTTCAGGGCCTGTGGCTTGTGGGATTTAGAGCTTCAGGAAAGAATCCGCTTGCGTTGTTGACAGAGGTGGGATGTTTCTGAGGTCTTGGGGTCTTGAGGCAGAGGATGGCCTTCAGACAGGGCTTTCGGGCTCTACATGGTTATATGCATACTTCGTTGAAGGTTTACGGTCATAATTCCGTTTCCTAGAAACTGTAGCATCCTGGTGGTTGCGGTTGTTCAGAGAGTTTCGGAAGCCCGAAACCCTGAACCGACGACCTCATCTTAGATTTCCACTCTACGGTTGATGACATAAATCCTGCAATACCCATGATGAGGAATATACCATAATTCCCAAGTTTAGGGTCCTTAAGGCAATGGAGGATTTATATCATCAACAGTAGGATCCCAAGTGTGAAGCCTTCTCGAAGCCTTGTGGACTTCCTCTTATCCACCCATGAGCTTCCTCTTCTATCCATGAACCTTGGGGTGAAGGGTGGGATCGGGCTTTTTGTCGCTTTTTGTGATTTTTTTTGGTTTAGGGTTTGGGGTGTTTCGGGTTTCTGGAATGAAGGATCTGAGGGCAAAAGGCGTTTCAGCCATGGACTTTTGGATATCAGAGTGCCGGGCCTCCTGCGCAAGGATTTAAGGCAGTCTGTAATGTACCTTAACAGAACCTACTTTTTTGTAGGTTCCCTATAAATCCCATATTAGGGTTTGTAATAAGAACCTACAAACAAGTGGGTTTTGGTAGGTTAATGTAGGGGCCCAAATGTGTACCAATACCATGTGGCGGCTCCTTATTATAATTATAGCGGGACCAAAAACCTTAATTTTAATCATAAAGGCCCCTACCTTACACACTTTACGGAACCTTTATAATAGTAACCTTTATAGTAACCCGTTAAAGGAACCCTATTCAAATTATTAACGCCCCTGCATTAGATATCCCCGCCTAAGGCCGCGAGGGTTTCAGCGGGAATGAGTCTGCAACTGTTCGAGGCCCAGAGACACCAACAGTTTAACATGGAATGCTCTTCGAAATATAGCGCCTTAAAGAATGACCTAGACTATTTTGATGGTTCCTTATTATAGTTATAGTAAAACATGCCTCAACACCCTATTCTGATTATTAAGGCGCCTACTATAGAACCCTCTGAGGATCCCTTTAAAGGAACCCTATTTCTAATTTCTAATTCTTAAGGCCCCTACATTATGAGCATGCATGAGGATCCTTGGTGAGGAACCCACTGGTTCAAGGAATCTTGAAGTCTGCGGAAAATAGGGTTTAGGGTTGGGGGTTTAGGGTTTTAGGGTTTAGGGGTTTAGGGGTTTAGGGTTTACGGGTTTAGGGTTTAGGGTTCTGTGGAAAACTACAGGGGCCTCACGAGACTCAAGATACTGTAGGGTTCTTCATAATTAGAATTTGGTTCCTCTACGTTCCTCTACAGGGTTACGATGAGGGTTATTATAAGGGTTCTATAAAGTGTGTAATGCAGGGGCCTTTATAAGTAGAATAGTGGTTTTGGGGTATACTATACTAAACTTATAATAAGGAACCCCGTCCCTGCCTGGCCCCTACCAACATTGAAAGCCGTAAACCCGAAGCGGCAGACTACAATGCAGAAGCTCAAAATCGGGATCCGCTTCTTTTCGAAGACGGCGTCCATGCTCCTCCGATTTGTGATGTTGCAGAGTTCAGGGGAGTTCAGGAGAATGATGCGGAAGAGGATAGGGGCGATGAGAAGGATGCGGTCACTGATTGGTTGAGGGATCGCTTGGCGGTTTGTTTGACTCGTTTTTGTTTGACCAGTTGGTTGTTTTATTGGCTGGAGCGATTGGCTGGCTTCTGGACTTGACAGACTATGTCGCTTGACTCAGAACTGCCCTAAACCCGAAGCTCGATGATTGCGATGGCGCTCAGCAATAGTTCTCGGCTCAACCCTAAACCCTAAACCCCTAAACCCCTAAACCCCTATACCCTAAACCCTAAACCCTGATGTTCCGACTCTGCACGTCACCCTTCGCCGTTTCAGGATGTTTCCGGACTATGTTCGAAGCGATGCCTACATCGAAAAGTTTACGAGGACCCAAAGAATCGCACCTAGGGCCTAGGCTCTGAGGGCTTGGGGTGTGCAACTGCACAGGGCGTAATACAAAAAGCCAGACCCGATTCCTGGCATATGGATACATGTAAGAAAAAACAGGCCGAGCTTAAATGTAGGTACTACTGGTGTATCGTACTACACTATACTTCACTACACGAGAAGTAGCGGCCTCTAACGGCAGAGCGTAGGTCAGAAAAATATACTGGAGCTCTGAGGCGTGAGGGACCGCTGCTAAAGCCTAGGTCCCACTCTCCGAGTCTCCCGCAGCGTGTAATTTGTGGGCCTTTATAGTTAGAACAGGGGTTTTGGGACCCATTCTACCCTAATTAGAATAGGGAGCTCCCAAAATGGCATTGGTAATTCTTTAGGCCAGTACCGTAGGTTGTCAGGGGGTCTAAGGGTCTAGATTTTAACTCCCAATCTGTAGATCCAATCTGACGCAGAAACATGTCCTACCTGAAGGACCAGGTGGCATAGCATGTAGCTTGTAAGCGAGGTCATCGTTCATGAGGACAACCTCATTTGCAATGGGATGTTTTGAACTCCACGAGGAATAATTACAATAATGGTCATTCTGTGCATGGCAACAATACTTGTAGTAGAAACCATATCAGAAACAGTAGTCAGAATCATAACCTACGCCGTGAGTTGTTAAGTAAGCATATGTCCGAGGGCCCGAATCGCCTGGGCACCCTGATCATACTTTGTGGAAGGAATGTGTTGAGCCCCACACGGGTAGCGGAATCCCAAACGCTAACCTTTCGTTCGCTTAGGATCTGGACGAGTAAGATCTGCAGGACCATGATGACCTTTCAAGCCTATGCCCGGGAGATCGATTACTGGAAGCATTTGGACCATGACTTCATCGCTCTGGGCCATGCCAATCTCAATGTGGCTCGGCAAAGGGCATGGCTTCCGGGCGTCAAAGGAACAATGAACTCTAATAAACCCTAAACCCTAAACCGTGCCTGCTGCGTGCGAGAGTGAGAGTCGAAACCCTAGGCCCTAAACCGTAATCCTAAGCCCGAAAATAGACCAGAAATCCCTCAACCCTAAACCCGCCTCTCTATCCGAAGCCACCCTAAACACGCTTGTGAGTCCGAAAGCTTAAAACCTGCCCTGGCCTTGAGGCCCGCGCTCTCGTTAGGTTTGGGACAAGCCCAAGAGCCTCAAGGCCGGAAGTTCCTTGAGCTCGGGTCTAGGCGTTTAAGGTTTAGGGTTCAGGGTTTAGGTACTTACTGGGGATTCGATAAGGAGGAAAACAATGAAGTGGAACGTAAGCGAGTTTTTCTCTAGCAAAATTAGTTAGTTTCCCTATTCCGCTCATTCTTTGTTTCTTTCGTTCATTAAAATGCCTGATGATGGTAGAGGTGATGTGTATGGCGAGGGAGTGCCCTGAAGTTGTGTGATCCGAAGATGAGGGTGTACAGGTGGGAAGCCACTCTGTTAGCCCCAAATCCTAAAGCTTGATACAAACCCTAAACCCTAAACCCTGCCGGATCAGTGTCGCGACGAGAAACAGCTTGTGTGTGGCAGCTTCAGCTCGGAGCCCAGGTAGACAATGCCTATTTTTGGCGAGATGAGCATGGCAAGCTGGTGCCTGTGTCGAATATGCAACTCCCGGTTTCGGGCAGAGCTCGTGCTCTGGAGTTTGTGTTTTAGGAGTGTCAGGTGATATTTGTGTTCCGAGCTGAAGGGTTTCTGTTGAATAAAGGACGTCGTTGGATCTTAACCCTGTGAGGCTGGGAACTGGCGGCCGGTTTTCGAAGGGTTGGTATGTTTATCGGCCTGCAAAGGTTTTTATTGGCTCCCGGACGACACCGAAGAACCAGGCAACCGGATAAAGACTTCTGCTGGGGGGATTCAGGAGAGCCAGGTTGTGTGGTGCAAAAAGCAACATGCACAAGACACATTGCAGGCGAGGGGGTGGGGGGCGGCGGGGTCGGCCGCACGAATATTGGAAAGGAAGGGGGTGGGCGGGTTGGTGGCTGGGGCGCCAAGGATGCAGGACATGTGGAAAATGACTGGGTGCCAGGAAGGCGAGGGAAAAAAACTTTGACGGGCCAGTGCAAAGGTTTGGACCAGAGGGTCGAGGGGTGTTTCTTTGTGGGACCACATCACTGCTGATGAGAAACGCACGGAAAGCAGGAACAAAACCTTGACGGGGCAGACGGGAGGGGACAAGGAGTTAGTGGTTGTGTGCAGCCAGGAACGCAAAGCCCGGGACCGGTGGAAAGGTGACCCAAACTGGTCGCACAGGCAAAAGTTCCGTGGGCGATCACCATCGATCTTGTTTCCGCCTGCTCCAAGGACAAAGCCGCACGACCTCGCCTGCGAGGCAGGTTGGAAAAAGATGCAAAACGACAACCAGAAGGGGAAACAGAACACAGACAGGCCAGGCAGGTCGGAAGAAAACCCCACAAAACAGGCGCACAAAAACGATATGCACGTTTTTGCAGCGTAGTGGTCCTCTGTATGCAGGACATATCTCAGGTCAGTCTCCTGCACCCGGAAGTAAGGTGTGGGTGTAGTGCTGAGGGCCGGCAAGAGAGAAGTACTGAAAAGCTGGATTCACATGAAAGGTTTGCGGCAGCCCGAAACCCAAAACCCTCAGAAGCCCTAGGCGCCGAAAACTTTAAGCCCTAAGCCACTAGTGATCCGAACCAAATAGTAGCCGGAACGTAGTGAACTGACCTACCAAGAGACCTCGTCAGCATAAACCACTGGAACATAGAGCTAACATCTGCTCATCTCTCTTGAGGATTGTGGAGTTCTTGATTGGGGTGGCTTTGGATCCGCCTGCGGCTTTGGCGCAAGAAGATCGCAGGAACAGTTTTGGGTTTTCTTTGGAGATCGGGCTCAAGGTCCGTGAATGTTGAGATTTCTTGCCTAGAACTGAACAACAGAAGAAAGGGTGCCTCGCCGATAATGAGAGGGTCAGTCACAGTGGAGCCCGGTCTTGAAGCAATAGGGCTTATAAGTTTCGGCAACAGACTCTTCCCACTTTGGAAGTAGTTGGCGACATGAGATGCGGCGTTTACACACTGATAGCTGGCCCAGTCAATGCAGCAGACCCCAGATCGAAGTCCTACGTCCTGCGTTCGAGTCTTACTCTTTTCTGCAAAGCTTCCGAGTTCTGGCTGTCAGGATGTCGAGCTGTTGCAGGATCCAGGCTTTGTTGTTAATTTTGTTTAGTTTGTACATGTCAGTATGATTATATTTTCTTTGTAGATTTCAGGATCATTATATTTTTCTTTGTAGATGTCAGGATCGCGGGGCTTTAGCATTTAGGCCACCTCATTCCCAGGTGTTGGGCACAAACTCTACTGGTACATCAACTGCGCCGAGTGGGCTCGGGGACTCAGATGCCAGTGCCCTGAACCCTAAAGCCTTCGGGGCATCAGGATGGATAGATTCGGCGTGGAGGATTCCGCTCCTGCTTTGAGGATTCCCAGAGGGGCCCAATACCCCTTCAATAAGGAATAGAGTTTAAATAATCATATGAACCCCCTTTATACTTTAAGCTGTATTCCTTGTTTAAGGTGTATTGGGCTCTCTGGGTTGGAGGCCTGAGGACTTCAGACTTTGGAACGTTGTTGGGCTCGTGGTTGCTTGAAGCCAGAAATCTCAGAGCCTGCTGCAGGTAACCTGCACCCGAAGCCTCCCGAACACACCCCCTAGGCCAAGGAAGTGTTTCGAGTTCAGCTGTGATTTAGTTAAAGAACCAAATATATAATTATATACTCCGGATCCTATAAGGTAACCCCCAAAAGGAACTACAATGGAAACTAGAGGTAGAGATTATTTGAAGTGGCACGTATGCATGCCACCACAGGTCACTACCGTCCATTCAGAGCTTTCTCTCACCAATCTGCTTCTCGCGCTCAGATGCCGTAAGTGCTGCGTGTGTTCCTAAGCTCTGTCAAACTCAAACTCAACCTTGAGATGTTGGGAACTTCCGGCTACGTATAAAACGTTGCAGTTGCACATAGTCCACCCAAGAGCCAGGAACTTAAGCTAGACGCCGACATGGAAAGGATCCATTGCATCTTCCAACACCCAGACTTCGCTGCGGAATCCCAGTGAGGAAGCTGAACCCTGAACCCTAAACCTCTTTCAAAGAAGCCGTACACCTTAAATCCTCAGCCCTAACCATTAGACTTTAGACCTTAACCCCCTACACCTTAAACCTTGTGTTGCTTTGGTAACCCGTCTGTTGCGAGCCGTTGAAGCTTTATAATTGCCTACGGAGCTGGTTGTACTGATGCTCGGCGGAGCCGAGACGCCCGGCCTGCAACGCCTCTCCGCTCTTCAGAGCTGAACAGCCGAAAGCTCCTAGTGGTCCTCAAGCAAAGATCCCGCTTTGTGCGTGACTTAGACGCAGATACCCCTCAAAAATCCTGAAGCCTGTGCGTACAACTTTAATTTTATATTTATATATATATAAATAAATATATATATATAAATAAATAAATAAATAAATAAATAAATAAATATATATATATATATATCTATATATTTCTTTTTTATATGTCTACTACAAACCCTGAACAAGGCCAGTTTCGGGCTCCCGGGTTACCAGCCCGGAGCCGCTAGGACAACAATCGCGACAACCTCCGTTTCTACGTGGACACCTTCGCCGGGGTCTCGGTTTCTTAGGGTTGGGTCTTGTTTTAAAGGAGCTTAAGGCTTCAGGTTTAGGGCTTGGGGTCTCGGTTTCTGCCTGTGAGAAGGCTGGCTGTCTGAGGCTTGAGGGCTTGGGCTTCGCATTGAGGGGGGCGGGGGGGGTTTAGGGTTTAATCACAAGTTAAGGGCTGGGTTCCTGGCATATGCATAGCCCAGCTGTAAGCGGCGTTAAGGAGTTGAGAGGTTTAGGGATTGGGGTTTGAGGGATAAGAGGTTTAGGCTTAAGGGGTCGGCGCTTAGGGGTTACTTTATGGGCTTCCGCTTTGGTGGTTCACGAGCAATGGGGTTTCCTTAGTGGCTACGTGCGTACACTTTACACTTTCTTGGGACAATATAATCCCCTATAGAACTGAAAGTTCACATTTTGGGGGGGCGAGTGAACTTAGCAACTAAGTTTCAGACAAAGTAACTACACAGAAAAGTCATCGCACCTTGGATGTCTAGAAAACTCTGTTCCTGTGAGCTCCGACGATAGACCGGCTTTCCAAGCTCGCATCTCTGGACCCCGCCATCCTGAATGAAACGCATAAGTGATGCTATTCTTGCTTTTGATTACCATAGATCTTTTTGTTGCTTTTCATTCTGTTAGGGTTCGGAACGTTGGAGTTGAGAAGATATCCTGCAAAGCTCTCGGGGTGGAACCAGAAATTCGAAGGCGGCCCTGTCTGGAGCTCTGCGACCGTCTCGAAGGTCAGCTTCGCACTCGATGCTTAAGACCCTCAAGCATCAAAGCTGGGCTTTTGCTACGCGATCGAACTTACTTAAGATACCGCAATCAGGAAACTTCCCTCTAGATCCCCATCATAGTATCCTGAGTTTAAATCCCGTACGAAGAACCCAGAAAAAAAATGAACCTAAGAACCACATGCCCCCCCTAGCTCACGCCCTGAGCCCCTCGAGGTGGAGACCTATCATGCGGAGGGCGGTCCCAAGATCGATCCGGTGACTCGGGTGCAAAAACTACAAGAAACAATACAGGAGATGGGGCACTTGAGTAGGGCCCTAAACCCCTAAAACCCCTAAACCCTAAATCTCTAAGTACATGGGGATGCTGCATTCGACTACTTCGGCAAGCATCCGGGAGCCTTTTTGGTTTCAGGCCTCGGGCTCTGAGGAGTTAAGCATGTGCTCTTTGGATCTTACTGAATCCTGTCTCGGCTGCTGCACAGAAGGGTGATACCAAACGGGCCCAAATTATGACCTATGTTATTTTGAATTTTGGTGGTTCCTTATTATACTTATGATCGCATAATGGGCCCCAAAACCCTATTCTAATTATTGAGGCCCCTAAATTAGTTTTCTGGGTCCTTCCAAGTGCTCTTATGAGGTCAAACCTAAGCGTGGAGACATCAGAGCCCTGGAGGCCGAAGACCACTTAGAAGCAGTGTAGCCATGTGGGTGGTTTTCTAAATTAGGTTCCCTTTTGGGGTCATTTTTGTAAAGGTGCCGTACTATATTGGGGACCGAAAAAGGGACCCTAATTTAGAGAACCACCCATGTCATAGTATCAAAGCAGTACCTATTTCTATTATGACGAGTATTATGACCATGTGTTAATTATGTTTCTTCTATTGTTGAATGTTGCTACTCTTATTATTGTTGTTATTATGGCGCTTAGTCCGCCCATGCCTCAAGAAAGTCTGAATGATAGTCAGTGCAAGCCAAGGTTTAGGATTTGCACTGAGCGCTGTCGTCCCCTCGTCCCTTCACAGCTTCAGAGAGATAGGACCCAGAGACTCCAATACCCCTTAATGAAGGAATATACTTTAAATTATAGTAGAATCCCAAATAAGATTTAAGGTATATTCCTTAATTAAGGGGTATTGGAGTCTCTGGGGATAAAGTGCTCTCTAGTTCCGTTCCCCTAAACCCTAAACCTATGCGCAGACGGGGGTGGTAGGGACTGCAGGAATTTGGTAGTTCTTGTTAAATGTCTCCAAACGAAGGTGTTGCCTGAATAGATGAGATTGCTATTCTAGGTTTATACATATACGTATACACATTATACAATGACATGATATACGCCAAACCTTAGTCTAATCATTTCGGGCCCTTTGGTGTTCATGGTTGGCTTGCGCGAAGGTCCTACAGCAGCTTAGTGGCTTTGAGCCTTGTGATGGATACGACGAGGAGCTAGCACAGACGAAGAGAGCAACAGCTGCCGCAGTCATAGCGAGTTGTTACTAAACTAAGCCGAACTAGACGGGTCCCTTTTGGGGGTCCTTTTTATAAGGGTGCCGTACTATCTTGGGGACCCAAAAAGGGACCCTAATTCAGAAGACTTCACACATGAACGAAGGCATCACCAGACCAAGGAAGTGAGCTGCTATTCAAGGTAGCCTTTGATTCAGGAGCATACTGATGGCACGGGTCGTAAGGACTGTCGAATCGCGACCATGGAGTGACAAGAGCGGCTTGAGTACTAGGAGTGGCGGTGGTAGCAGTGGCAGTAGGACGACGAGGTGGCTAGTGGTAGCCGTAGCAGTAGAAAAAGTAGGAAGAAACGAAAGCAGCGGCGGCAGCCGCAGTAGCAGAGTATGAGAAGCCCCCAAACCCCTAAACCCTAAGTTCCAGCTGAGGATACCTTGGAGAAGATGCCAGGCACTTAGTTGCCACTGCTTCACAGCAAATTCCCTGGAGCCTGGACCAGGTCAGGCTTTGGAGCCCTAACTTAGGGGCCTAAAGAATTACCTATACTATTTTTGGGGGGTTCCCTTATATAATTATAATTATGACAGTATGATGGGCCTCAAAACCCTATTCTGATTATTAAGGCCCCTATATTAACTCCTGCAACAGCCGAAGGCCAAATTAAGGTCTATGCCTGCAGGTGAAGAGGGGTTCTCAGGATGGACTAAGCGATATATTCCACAAGTTTAACGGGCATTGAATTTTCTGTGTTTCTTTATAAGACCTTCTGAACCCCCGGCCCCCGAACAAGCTAGCTCTGAACAAGAGGTGCTGAGGGTGCCGAGTGCGGGGTGGTCTCGCGGCGCTTGACAGACCTGTAAATGAGCAGAAACCCTTTGTTGTGGAGAAAACCCTCATACAGGCTCCATGAAGTTCTGAAGGAAATTCCAGAATTCTAGAGAAACCCTAAACCCTAAACCTCAAGAAGCTCTGAGGATCAAGCTTACTGGCCTGGGAAATCTCTCGCCCTTCGGTACATCTTCGAAGTCGGTTTGAAGTTTTTTGCCTAACGTTTTTTTGGAGTTGCAATTACGTAGTTTCTGTGTTTAAGTAAGGCGTTTGATCGGGGCTTTTGGGGTCTTAGGAGTTTTTTGGGTTTGTAGGGTGTTAGGCTTCGGATCTGTGATGCCGGCTCCTTGGGATTGTGGAGGTTGTTGTACAGGTTGGCACTTGTACTGTTTATGATGCAAATCCTGCAGTACCTTGGGGACCCTAAACTCGGGGAAATCTGGCATATTCCTTGTTATGGGTAATGCAGGATTTATATCATCAACCGTAGTACCGGGCATACAGTTGAATTGGAGCCTCCACCAGTCGTGCAGATGTTCGAACTGTCCTGAAGCCTTCATCGCTCGAAAGTTGTTTCTCGGGATGTTCCTGTGAAAGCAGCACTCTGCTTTTTCTGCAGGTTTCATCCGCCACTTTAAGCCCGAGCAGCTCTGGGGTTTTTTGGTGCTGATTCAAAAGACAAGCCATTATTGACGAGCAGATCACAAGCCACGTTCAGGCATTCTCGGTAAATTACAAGGGCATGGGTCGTAATTACCTGGCAGGTGAGCATGTGTTTGGGTGTTCTAGCCTCTCTGGGCGTGATCGTTTCTCCTCGGGTGGCTCAGGGCCCTAAACGGCAATAAACTCTTAACCCTGCAAAAAACCTTAAGCCCCGAAAGTATGGTGAAGGATTTTAGGGCTTGCTCGGCAGCTCTGCTGGAATAGGAAGTGACAGCCATACCGACGGAAATTGACTGAGGCCCGTGCTTTCAGGTCCTTAATGTTCGGATCACTATTGCACTCCTTCTTAATGGAGAGAGTTCATGGCGTCCATACTTTTCTGCATTAGCCGTTCATAGAGAACCCTCATTGTAAAGGGTGTGTTCGAAAGGCAAGCTTCGGTCCATTATGATATGAAGAGAAAAATTTAGCTTCAAGGCCACAAAAGCCTAAAGCCTAGAGTATGGGCGCACAAAGCTAAGGACCATGATTGCAGCAGTTCCCGACTGCCTACGGCAAATCCCTGAGGGTGAGTGGTGCCTTGGCGTCAGGTTTGGCAGGTAGCGAAGAGTTTTGATGGAAGCCCCTGCTGGGTATCCGTGTCGTATTAGACTTCTGCTATTGCGGCTCGGGGTCGAAGATTAAAGCTGCCCAGTTTCAAGGTCAAGGCTTTGTGGTTTTGGGTCTTTCAGATTGGATATAAGATATAAGGGTTCGTACAAGACCCTTATAATGCCTTCTAACTTGCAGCAGCCGATTCAGCTTGAGGGTTTTTCTGGCCTTAGGCAAACACACATGACCAGAACAGGTGTGGTGAGTGAAAAGCGCCTCCAATTTGGAATGCCCTAATGCTAAACGCTAAACTCGCCCGTAGATCTACGATCACTAGCATTCGCACCGTTCGCTGGCGCACAAAGCCTACTGATTCAGATTGGTTTCAATCTGTTGAGGGTGTTGCGATCCTGAACCGTGAGGGCGAGCATCCGCGATCGGATGGACCCGCGCATCACCACGAATCTACATGGCAAGAGCATCACGGCCGCGGGATTCTGATGCATTTAGCACATATATCGGCCTCAAAAGTGTCACCCGGTAGGTAGGACGGCAACCATTACGAGGCTAAAGGGCTGTGCCTCGGCGTGCCTTAGCAATTTGAGGCATACTTTCGCTGAAAGTTTCCACGCTGTGAACCCTAAATCCTGCGAGAGTTGTGTTTAAATGCTCTCGGTTTGTGCTGGCGCTGGTGCTGGTAGCGGTGCTGGCGCTGGTGGTAGTGCTGGTTACAGTTATAGTAAAAGTGGTAGGTGTCGTTGTAAGTAGTGGTAATGGTCGTTGTTCCGCCAATCGCTATCTGTCTCTATTGCAGGTTTTATTCCTGCAGTGGCTGTGCTCGTTTATCTTTCAAGCTCAACATTCCATGTTAGAGATTGAGATGCATGGGGTACCAGTCTCTAGTTGTGCTTGTGCGTAGTGATCAGTACACCGAACAGGAGCCAAAAGCCTTCGCTGTCATTTTACACTCTTGTTTGTTAGTCGCGGAGCTGCCTGCATTCGTTGCACGGAGCTGTTTAACTAATGGAACCTGTTCCGCTTGGCTACGTACTACTATCCGATATGAGTAGTGGCACTCCTAACTTTCAGGCTTTTCTACTGTTGTGTTTTGGTGATTGTGGAAAGGCACCCTCCGAACTACCCTTCGGGCCATGGACAATGGCCTCCGCATGATCGAGGACTCGGCTGCTCCTTTTCGCCAATGCTTCAGGGTTTGAGCGTTACACGCCGTGTGTTCCGAGATGCGTCGTGCGAACATAGGAGTGTAGATCTGAAGGGCTTCCGGGCATCGGCAGGCCCCGGGACACAACTACGTTTGCGACATTCGGCGCGTCAGGTTGCGACGGCGCACACCTGCTGGCACAGACCCGTTCTGTAGCCAGGTAAGGCTAACGTGCTGAAGGCTTCGGTTTCGCAGGGCTGCCACGCAATGATAAGATGGTCACGCGGTCACGCAAACAGGCTACAGCCTCGAGCTGGCTGCGATGTGTGGTTTTGATCGGCTGATTCTGGGAGCTCCGATTCGGGCGGGTTCGGCCCAAGCACTGAATGACTAAATCTGAGTTTAGAGAAGGTTTGTCCCCCACTCGCTCGCAGTGCCCCGTGGAGGAGATGCAAGTGGATCAGCTGTGCCTGGCCTGAGAGAATGTGGCGTGAAAGGTTTGCGGCATGCCTGTTTGCAATGTTTGATGAGTTGATCTTCCAAAGCCTCTCACGTGCATATTCCATGAAGGCCACGATAAAGACGAATGTATCCTATTCTCTGGGCTCAGCACTTCGAACTTGAGCTGTACCTGAGCCCCAAACCTTGAACCCACGCTCTCCTAACACTATTCCGTAGGGTTCCTTTTTGTATTCTCATACAACAATACACCCCATATAGACTCCTAGACATGTGTTCTAAGTACAAAAGTCCCTGTATTGCAGCAGCCACTCTGAAACATCAAACCCGGAGAACCCGGCGGTTTCCAACATAGTTCCGTGCAGGAGGTGGTTTGGGGGTCTAGGGTTTAGGGTTCCGTGTGGGAGGTGGTTTGGTTCCATTCAGGGCTAGGCTGCGATCTTCGATGCAGCATGCTTCAAAATCATAGATCTACTTGCCCTCACCCGCTGTAAGCCGCAAGCCTCAGAGCCACAGGGCACTATAACATTGCCTCTTGGGCCTGACATGGCGCCATGTTGTGCTGTCTTGTACACGTTCAAGTCTTCACAACCAAGGTTTACTCAGCAAGAAGATTCCTGAAAAAAACATTCTGATTGAAGTTAGCAGCCACCCCTCACGAAGTCTCAACCCCTCCATGCCCAGAACACTAAATAGGTAATTGTGAAAATTAGCGTTCGTTTCAGGAGCCCGGGACATATTCTTCTAACGACCCAATCATGCGCCCTAGTCTAGCCAGCTAGCCAAAAGCAGACCAGCTGATGCATGAGCGCTTGTGGCTCTGTGTTCCTCTCCGGGCATTCACAGACATGAGACTAAACCCGAAAGACCCCAGACCGTACACTTGAATGATTCAGGGCGCTAAATACCATCCTATACGCCCATACTATTTTGGGGTTTCCTGATTATAAGTATAGTATAATAAGCCCCAAAACCCTTTTCGAATTATTAAGACCCTATATTACGGCCGCTAAACCTCATTATACTTGTACTTTCATCTACCCCATAAGCCTTGTTCTAACCGTTCAGGCCCCTATATATGCTAAAGGGACCCTTATACTAGAACCCTGAGGGGACCCCTATACTAAAGGGACCCTTATACTACAGCCCTTTAGGGAGCCTTTCCCATTCCACCTGTAACGGAACCCTGATGGACTGTTCTTGCTATGGCCCAGGTTGGATAACTGGATTCGCGAGGTGCCCTTGCGGAAAGACGAAAGCAGAAGTGGGACCCTAAACTCCAAAGATCAGCCTATTGAGGGTGCGCGAACTTGTCGTGTTTACGGGTCGATGAATTTGATACCTTCGGGTTGACTTTAAGGGGTGGGTTTCAAGGGCTTCTCTGAAACACCCACTTCCAGACTGGCAGAAGCATACTTAGATTGTCCATCTACTTCTGTAGCTGGCCAGATCTTTCTCAGTGCGTGAGCTGAAATCATCCTTGGATCATGGTAGGATGCCCAACATGATTCAAGGAACCGTCCGTGACTGATGCAGAAGCTGTACCTCGAAGATTCGGGTAAAGGAACTCCTGAGGAACCCTAAACCGTAAAGACTCAAAGCATCAGAGATAGAGGGCTTCACGTACCCAGTTTTAAAGGCTTTAGAGTATAGGGTCGAGTGTTCAAGCTTGAAGATTTCGATCTGGGGCTCAGGCGCTGTGTTTTGCAGCCTCAAAAGGGTCTTGGGCTTAAGGTTTAGGGCTATCCCTGAATACCTACCCTAAACCCTAAACCCTAAACCCTAAACCCTAAACCCTAACCCCTAAACCCTAAACCCTGAAGTCCCAAACCTGGGAGCCCCCAAACCTCACGAGGTAGGTTTAGGTTTAGGGTGTAGGCCTTTGGGACAGTTTCTATTTTTCCCTCATTGGGCTTAGGAGGATCTTATTTACGGAATAATGTTCAGAGGCTTTGAGGGGCCAACCTAGTTATAAACCCTAAACCCTAAACTCTAAACCGTGTTATAAACCCTAATAAAAGCCTGTTGGCAGGCCACGGTCATCAGGGTACATGATCCTTTCCGAGAGCGCGGAGGCATAACGAAGCAGGATTTGGGGTTCTTTAGGGCTCTTCTGGGTGTTTTTGTAGGGTGCTTGATGAGACCTTTGGGGGTTTTTAGTGGTTTTAGGGCTTCAAGCTTTTTTTAATGAGACGTTTTGGGTTCGTTGGGTCTTTAGGGTTTGGGTGAGATGTGTTGGGTTTATTGGCTTTAGGGTTTCAGGGTTTACTTAGAGTGTAACTGTAGGTTGTCGGGTCTCAGGGAAGGGGATGAACAGCTTTGAGGCATTGTGACGCCCCGCCCTCCTCCCGCAGGATCTGTTCCTGGGTTGGTCGGAGGTATTCTGGTTTAGGGTTTAGGGCTTAGGTGAGGCGGCCGGAACTTGTAACCGGTTCTGAGCCAAAAGGTCGGAGCCTAAACGCATGGGGCTCTACTGTCGTCCTAGGGAGCTGCATGGGTACCAGGAGAACTAGCTTTCCAGATACCAGTTCTGTTCAGACTCCCCGTATTGCACGGACAACTGCAAGGTAGCTTGTCTGTACAGCTCTAGATCTAAGTGGGCGGCGATCAAGGCAGGGCCGCTGCACTTGACGAGGATGGACAACGCAAAGGTGAGGATGACCCATCTTCCACCATAGCGTTGGAGATCGTGAGAATCCTGCTATGATACCCGTGCTTCGACTATAAGAAACAAGCCCCCGGTACAGATCTACATGAATAAGTGGTTAAGTATAGATGACAGGGCAGAACAATACTTAAATAGCTATGCTACAGAGTGAAGCAAGCACGGGAAAGCAACGAGCTTAAATGCAGCATGTACTGCATTGCAATGTTAAGTCGAGTGATGGGGCATGAAGATAACGACGCATTATGTAAAGTATGGTAAGAACCAGGAGTAATGAACCAGCTTTGCTGCTTACCGGGAGTAGTAGTTTTCGACGTCGTAGTCATCGCGTTGTTGGTGGGTGTGGTGGTGTGGTGGTAGGACTGAGTAGTACCCGACGCCCTAAACCCGAAAGTGGCAGCAGCCCCGAAGCAGCATTGGTCGCTGTCGTCATCGTGGTCGGATTTTACAAGGCTGGCATTGTGACATAGACCGAGTAGGGGCTCGCAAGGCAATGCTTGACGCAGGGCTAGAGACGGACATGGTGACACAACGGTACACTTGCACTATAGAAGAAGGCGTAGTGGCTGAGTAGGTAACCTTTAACCATTTGGGGCTCTTATAATCCTACTATAACTCAAAANNAGGGTACTCAGCCCCTAAGTTAATGACAGCATCTAGTCGCATCCAGCGGCCCAGAAGTGCTAGAGAGAAGTACCTACAGGGCAGCATCTGACAGCCATGTACCAGCTGCTTCAAAAAAGCAAGTGACAAGCCAGATTGACTACTTAATGGGATGCTAACGACGCACGTAAGGAATGAGCTTTAGAGAAAGGCAGGCCAAATCATCAGGCAATGGTTCTGCAGAAATCACGCACTGAGACTAATGTACCCTAAACCCTTATAAACCCTAA
>CAJNDV010004558.1:136470-150429 GCA_905221635.1 Symbiodinium sp. CCMP2456 | reverse complement strand
CCCTAAAACCCTAAACCCCTAAACCCCTAGACCCTAAACCCCCAAACCCCTCAACCCTAAGCCCAAAACCCTAAAACCCTAAACCCCTAAACCCCCAGACCCTAAACCCCAAAAGCCCTAAACCCCAAAACCCCTAAACCCCTAAACCCAAAACCCAAAACCTCTAAACCCCCAGACCCTGAGTCTCCAATCCTCGAAGGATGGAGGGTGACGGCTATTGCTCCATTGAGGCAGACTCTGCCGCGGCTCCAAGAGTCCCCACAGCCCAATCCCAATACTCCTTGAGGGACTGAGGTTTAGGGCTTCAGGGTTATAGGGTTCACGGTTTAGGGTTTAAGGTTCAGGGTCTGAGGTTTCGGGTTTCAGGGTTTCAGTGTTATAGGGTTCACGGTTTACGGTTCAAGGTTTAGGGTTTAAGGTTTAGGGTTTAGGGTTGAGCGCTTAGGGCATAACGGCATGCCTGCAAAATTGAAGGGATATCCTTCGTTTGAAGGTATTGGGCTATCAGGGTTCCCTGCATCTCTTGATTTAGAGGTCCGGGGCATTGGGCTCTTGATCTTGACAACCCCAAACCCTAAACCGTAAACTAAGAGATATTCCTGAAATCAGATACTCAAAGGTAGACCCACAGCTGCAAACCCTACAGATGGTACTGTACTAGGATATACAATACTGTAATATAGGAGAGTATACTACAAGTATACTACAGCATCTTACAATGCAAGGTAATATGCAACAATAGAATATGTCAAGACATAAGAAAATATACTACAATATACCATAGCATACTCAAGACGTATGCCATATGCTTGGTCACTAGGTTGTGACCCGGCAGAGCCCTTCAACTGCCAGGTGTTCGGAACCCTAAACCCTACGCGTGGCTCAAAAGACCCTAAACCCTAAACCCTAAACCCTAAACCCTAAACCCTACTCGTTTAAGGAACAATATCTGGAAGCCATAAGAAGGAACCCTAAAGAGGTCGGTCTATTCAGCTGCGTGTAAGCCTAAACTGAAAACCCTAAACCGTAAACCCTAAACCCTAAACCCCAAATCCTAAATCTTAAACCCTAAACCCTAAACCCTAAACCCCAAATCCTAAATCTTAAACCCTAAACCCTAAACCGTATTCCTTCCACTTACGGGGCCTTCTCGGTCTGCCGATTCGTCGTTTGATGCTGCACGGATGGTGAATGAGCCTCGAAAGAGCCACCTGGGTGTTGGGTTTAGGGTTTAGGGTTTAGGGTTTAGGGTTCTAGGGTTTAGGGTTTAGGGTTTAGGGTGCCGCCTGAAGGATGTTACTCTGGGAGTTAGGTGTTTTGTTTTCATTCATACATACATCAGGCTGCCAAGGGAAGGAAGGACCCTAAACCCCAACATGCCTAAGCCCGACACCACAGCCTCAATCCAAAGCACCCGAAAGTTCTAAAAAGCCCTAAAAAGCCGAAAACACGATCTCAGGTCTACGGAGCAGCAGTTGCCATGCCGCAAATTGCCAGAAGCAGGGGACCCGAGTGGCTTGTAGATTTAAAAGGTTTTGGGCAAGGGCTTAGGGGCGTTTCAACGTTAGGGGTTTAGGGTTTAAGGTTCAGGGATTTTGCGCTTCTGTGGTCCAGGTTCGTGAAGCGACTAAGAGGAGGAGGAGGAGGAGGATCAGACTGATGCTGATGATGCAGGTTGCGATTGTGCAGACGAGCATGAAGCTGAATGTCAGAATGTGAGGATGGAGATGACGACTGCAACTATCAGGGCCAATTCAAAGCTCACTACAGCTGCTGCTCTCTCTGTGTGTCATGGTTAAACTGCAGTGGTATCGCGAAAAGTATGAGAGGCCAGCACTCCCGATCATCTCGTGTCTGCACCCAAGTTCTAGGACATTTTCAGGTGGGTAGTTCCCGTTATGGGAGCCTTATAGAAGGTCTATAGACCTTATAGAAGCCTTATAGAAGCCTTATGTACCCTAAACTCCCCACCTGTAGTTTCCTTCAACAAGTGCGGCTCTCATGTGCTGTGGTCTTCCTCGTCGGGGCCCAGTTCTTCGATAAGCTTTACCAACAACTCGCATGTGGGTGGTTGTCAAAATTATGGTCCCTTTTGGGGTCCTTATTATAATACGGCACCTATTATTTAGGGTACCCCAAAAGGGCCCATAATTTTGACAACTACCTATGTGTTTACAAAGGAGACAGATGATGCCAAGGCATGAAATTCCCGGGTGTGTCGTTGCTATAGTGTGATCTACTGCTTCTATGATCGTGGCAAGTAAGTCTGCGCATCGACCGGCGCGAAGACGCATCGTGAAGTCATCACCATGACCATAACGATCGTTGTCGTCACCTGGTAGCACCGCACTACTACGACTAACGGCAATCACAAGCCGCCACAAAAAGTCGAACAAAAACCAAGGAAAGATCCTGGCTTGATGAAGGGCTCGGAACAATTACCAACATTGCTCCTCACAGTTCCGTACTTAAGCATAGAATATTGGTAGTAACCAAGGCCAAGCTCCTTTATGAGGAGCTAGCGGAGAGCCACGGTTTAGGGTTTAGGGTTTAGGGAAACACGTTTCCGAAACTTTCAGCGCCGACCTTAATTCATTGCAGGCGTCTTTGACTTGTCACCCCTACAGACAAACACCCTCGGCAATCCATCTTACGAACCCTTTGGTGCTAAATCGAAAGAGCGCCCACTGCGCCCATGTAGAACCCAATCCCCGACCAAAATCAGGTGCGGGCTGGCCGGCAACTCTAACAAGCTTGGTCATCCGCATTTATTTTTTCACCCTGCCGCGGTCTCTGCAGGCTTTGGGGCCATACTGGGTGTTTGTCAGTCATGTTTCTTTATCTAGGTGGCACATTGGGAAACTTTGAAATTTCCATTATGGTTCCTATAGAGGTACCTATACATGCATACTTGTCAGGGCCCCAGAACTACAACTCAGTTGTTCTTTCTGCAAAACTATAAGTCCCAGGATGCAAAATGCCCAATGGATGCTATCAATATTGTTTTCGTTATTATAGGGGCCTAAACAATTACCGCTACTATTTTGGCGGTTCCTTGTAATAATTACAGTATAGTATACCCCAAAACCCTATTCTAATTATCAACGCCCCGATATTATTCCGATATTCCTGCATACGTAGTCCCTGTACGGTTAAGATACTGCAAAAGCTTAGTGGCTGAGTAGGTAACCTTTAACCTTTTGGGGCTCTTATAATCCTACTATATTTCAAAAGGTTAACCTTTTTTGGGCTAGGGTACTCAGCCCCTAAGCAAAAGTGCCCACCCTCTAGCGGCCATGTGGAGCAGGCTGGGCTTTCTCGGGGGGTCTCTTCGCGAGAGCCTTATTGGACTTTATGGAGGAACATCTGTAATTCGGATTTATCTTACGGAATTTACGAAAACCGCTGAGTGTTGGTATGGAGATGTTTGGGTTGTACGTTTCACCGTCGTCGCTCAAGACTCCAAGTCCGACTGTCCAGTCAGGAAAACCCTAGATCATAGTGAGGCGGGCATGGGAGTGGCAGCAATAGCAGCACCCCCTAGCCGAAATTTGTCTGACGATGCTGCCTCCAAGTTTGCACTTCTCAGGTTTGTATTCAGAAACCCTACCCATAAGCCCCATAGTAGTTCCTGACAGGGGGTACCTTATAGGATTCTATATATGAACCCCAAAAAGGAACTACTTTAGGGCTTATGGGTGAACCCTAAGCCGGTGGTTTTCAGAGAGTCGCGTGCTATTGTCAGCCTTCCGGTGTCTCCAGGCTAGTAGCCTGGTATCACTCAGCAATTCATGCAGGGCTTCATGTACTGCGTCTTCCGAAGCAGACTTTGGTAGGCTGTGGCGGTGCTTGAGACAGTCTTGAGTATTTGGGGTTTCGGGTCTAGGGTTTAGGGGTCAGGGTTTAGGGTTTCGGGTTTAGGGGTCAGGGCTTAGGGTTTCGGGGACTTCAGCTGCCTCTGCAGTTTTGTTCCAGCATCAGTGAGCTGCGAAGCTGTGCTACTTCGCCATGGCACCCATGGAAGTGGACAGCCTGCTTCTGGGCTGCTGTTAACCAACTTTAACACAGTTACGATAATCAGGAATCCCTATTATTTCCTAGATATTTTCATTATGGTATCTTAAACCAGGTTACGATAAATCCTTTCTATTTCCTACATGTCCTCCTTCGGGTATCTTAAGTTAAATTCCTCAACGGCAACCTAGGCTGCCAGTGACGGTTCTCAGCGGCTTCCTCGGGGCTGGCAAGACCAGCTTGTTGACGCATGTCCTTCACAATCAAGAAGGCCCAGGGCACCGAGCACTGCTAGGGCTTTAGGTTTTGGGGCTTTGGGTTTTGGGGTTTTGTGTTTAGGGGTTTAGGGTTTTGGGTTTTGTGTTTAGGGGTTGAGGGTTTTGGAGTGTAGGGTTTTGGGTTTAGAGTTTCTTCCAGTTCAAGTTGGATCCAAACCTCAGCCCTAGTCATCATTTCTGACTGAGTCACATGGACACCCAGTCAACCTTGAAGGCTTACGGGTGGCCGTGATCGTGAACGACATGGCCGAGGTCAACATCGATGCCATGCTTGTCAAATCCGAACAAGTGCTCAATGTGCAAGACAAGATGGTCGAGATGCAAAATGGCTGCATCTGTTGCACTTTGCGTGACGACCTCATCCAACATGCCACCAACCTTGCACTGCTGGTATGCCTTTTTCCCATGTTGTTGTCATGATCCATTGCTACTGGGCACCGCTGTTCTATGTAACTGACTTTGGTGTACTTGTTCCGTCAGGTCACCCAGATTGCAGCAGAGAAAAAGTACGACTACCTGTTGATCGAAAGCACTGGCATTTCTGAGCCGATGCCAGTGGCAGCCACCTTCGTGACTGACATTGAAGGCAACTGGAAATGAAGTCCAAAACCCTAGATCCAGCACACTAAATCTGAAATGGCAGCACTTTTCAGTATCTCTGTTTTGGAAATTAATCAGAACGTTCGCTGGTGCACTGTGTGTAAGAACTCCTCATGCCTCCACAGGTTGTTAGGTTGCATTTTGTATGTTGACCCGTCGCATATTACCGCATTTTCGTCACGAGTGATGCACGTCAACTGCCACAAGGATCGGAAGCACCTGGCTATTTTGGACTCCGTGTCCGTTTCTGGGTAGTTCTCTAAACTAGGGTACCTTTTGGGGGTCCCTATTTATAAGGGTGCCGTACTATGTTGGGGACCTAAAAAGGGACCCGAATTTAGAAAGCTACTCTTCCCCTGCTCTCCCATCCTCTCCCATCCTCGGCTCTCGCGTCCTCGGCGTCGCGTCTCCGTGTCGTGCTGTCATGACTCACGCCTCTCTGATGCATGCTATAATATAGGGGACTTAATGCTTCTATTTTTTGGGGGTCCCTTCTTATAGTAATAGTATAATATACCGCCAAACCCTAATCCAATTATTGAGGCCTCTACATTGTGTTCTTCTGGTGTCCTGGCATCGTTCCCTTGTATCTCGTGTCCTGGATTCGTTGCTCGTTTCGTGTTGAAGTTCTTCCGTCTTCATGGTACGTCTCATTGCTTCGCTCGGTCATGTCTTTCTCACATCGGCAGTTCATGCCTCGCATTGCTTCCTGTGTGCTCGTGCCGTAAGCTCATGCGGTGTGTCTTCGTGTTGTGTCATCCTGCTTTGTGTGCTCGTGCCGTGTTTTCTTGTCGTGTGTTCTTGCGAGGTCCTTGTGCCTGCTGTCCTCTAGGAACCGAAAAATGGGCTGGTTTCGTACTCGGGTCCAGGCCCCAAGCCCTACAGCCGCAAATTCGACAGCTTCTAACATCATCATAAGACCCTGCTAACCATTTTCTAGCAGTTTTCTGAAATCGTACATTGCATAGACAAGGCTTGTAACTGTAGAGTATAAGACATTGTAAAAGCCTTGATAAATGTTGTGCACTAGAAAGAAACCAAAAAAACGTTCAGCACCCGGACAAATGTCCAAAAGACTAAACCCTGGACCCTGAAGACCCGAAATCCCAAAGACCCTTAAAGATCCTTAAAGACCCTAAACACCCTTTAACTATAGGATCCTTAAGGGAGGGTGGTTCAAGGGGGGAGGGTCCTAGGGATCCTTAGCGAGCTTTAGGGAACCTAAGGGAGTACTAGGGAGAATTGGGGATTATTGGGTTACATACCCCCCTTAAACCCCCCTAAACCTTAAACCCTAAACCCTAAACCTATCTACCCCCCTTAGAACCCCCTCCCTTAAGGATTCCATAACTTGAATCCTAAACCCTAAACCCTAAACCCTAACCCCCTTAAAGACCCTAAACCCTAAACCCTAAACCCTAAACACCCTTTAAGCCCCAAAGCGTAGCCAGGCCAGGCGATGCTGGGCAGAGTCGCACGGCTTGACACCCTGGCAACACGTGCTGAATTGGCTAAAGCCCTGAGTTTATGGTTTAGGGTTTAGGGTTTAGGGTTTAGGATTTAGGGTTTAGGGTTTAGGGTTTAGGGTTTAGGGTTTCAGGGTCTGGGGCCTAGGGTTTAGGGGGCTAATATTGGGGCCTGAATAATTACTCTTACGATTTCGGGAATCCTTACTGCGTGATAGTACAGTATACCCCAAAACCCTGTTCTTATCACTGAGGCCGCCGTATTACCGCCTTCAGCCCTAGTTTTTTGTATCAGGTCCTCGGCTTGGGGTTTAGAGATTAGGGTTTAGGGTCTCTTGGTTGTAAGAGCATCATGGAGAGTTTGGCTTCGTTCCCCAATACCCAACCTTTAAACTTTTTGGGTTCGTATCCTTTAGTAGTAATCTGAAAGTTTAACCTTTTGTTTCCCTGGCTTCTTGGGGAAGTAAGTTGGGGATAGGTTTCATGTAATCCTGCCAGGTCTCCGCGGTCAACGTTTCGGGTGCTTGCGTAACAGATGTGGGCAGTTCTCTAAATTGGGGTCCCTTTTAGTTCCTCAAATAGTACGGCACCCTGATAAACAGGACCGTAAAAGGGACCCTAATTTAGACAACTACCCTTGTTATGTTTGGATATTGGGGATTGGGGGCTTGGAGTTGAAAAATCACCGAACACAGAAGCAAGACTGAATACCCATAGTATGTTTCGGGGTTCCCTATGTTTTCACTGCCAGAAATAAAGAATCTACACCCCAAAGCCCTATTCTGAGTAGTAAGGCGCCTAATGTAGGGGCCTGAATAATCACCTATACTAGTTTGGGAGTTCCTTAGTACAAGTACACTACCCACAACCCTGTTCTAATTATTAAGGCCCTTATATTTTGTTACCGTACTGAAGCTTTTCTTGGCCTCGGAACTGAGCCCCAGGTGACCGTTGTAGATGGCAAGACCTTCTGGGAGACTTACAGGACTCTTCAAGGCTGTTTCTAAAGGGCGCTGATAGGGGGCTGTAGGGTTCTATGTGTTTTGAACGGGCGCTTATAGGGGCTATAGGGTTCTATAAGTTTCTAAAGGCGCTGATAGGGGATATAGGGTTCTATATTTTTTTCAAAGGTGCTTACAGGGGCTATGGGGTTCTATTTGTTTTTTAAAGGCGCTTATAGGGGCTATGCGGTTCTATACGTGTACGCAGAGTTTTATCAATCAGAGCTTCTGCGAGACCTGATGGGCATATGATATGCTGATAGATAATACACATGCCGCGTACAAGTAATTTGTATTGGAAAGGGGGTTCCTTTGGTTGCTATTCCCCCTTGCGAGACCTTTAAAAAACCACTTAGAAGGGTCCAAAGGAGTCAATTAATAATCAGGTACTTAGGTTTCGGATAGTAGTTATGTAGGTTACTATTTGGGAGAGTGTATGATTATTAGGTACTTGGACCCTTAGGGATAGTTTAGTAGAAATCTGAAGGTTTAACCTGTTATTTCCCTGGCTTATTGGGGAAGTAAGACCTAAGATTTCCTTGAGAGGACCACCGAGCTGCTGGTGGACCGGAAGGAGTTGGGAGCTGAGACTGGCGACCAGCGGAATCCCGGCTTTCTTTTGGTTGCTTAGTAGCTCAGTGAACACACTTTACACTTTTGGGGGGGAAGGTGATCCCTTATAGAACTGAAAGTGTACACTTTTCGGGGCTTGTGAACTCAGCAACTAAGGTTGGCTTTTGGGAGTTTTAGGGTTTAGGGTTTAGGGGTTTAGGGTTTTGGGTCTCTATATGAACTATAATGACTATAATGATTCGGCTAAAAGTTTAACTTTCAGGAGGGGTTCAGAAGTCGGCCAAGGAACATCGCTTCTCTTCTTGCAGATCAGATTCTAGGATCCCCAGTAGTACGCATTTTGTGCCCTTTTTCTTTGTGGGCTCCCTTATCAAAACCAAACAGCATCTAGAAGGCTACCCTTGTTACTAAAGGCCACCTGGGGAACCTAGGATTGAGTGTGCGAATGTCATTGTTCTGAACAAAGTGGACTTGCTGAAGGAGGACGAGATTGTAACTCTCGAAGCCGTGCTCCGGAAAATGAACCAGACGGCAGAAATCGTGAGATCCAGCTGGGGCAAGATTGATCTGACAAGAGTTCTGAACACTCGCAAGTTTGACTTCGGTGAGCTTCAGAAAATGCCCGGTTGGATACAGGAGCTGCGTGGAAACCATGTGCCCGAGACTGAGGAGTACAACATCTCCAGTTTGGTTTTCCGTTCCTCAAAGCCCTTCCATCCACATCGCTTGGACAAGGTGTTGAGAGAGGGCTTTGATGATTTGCTGCGCTCGAAAGGCTTGCTCTGGGTCGCAGGAAGTAATGCCGCTATGGTTTGGGCGCAAGCTGGGGGTGCAGTAGACCTTCAATCTGGCAACTGGCTGCATGGAAACGTGGATCCCAGTGAGTGGCCGGCGCACCTCGAGCAGTACAAGGCCAACCGCCACGGAGACAAACGGGTAGCTGGGCTTTGGAGTACCATACTTTAATACTTTTTTGGGGACCTGTTCCTTAAAGGAACCATTATAAAATAAAAGTCTATACTTTTTTCTCCTTGGTTACTTCAAAGCCCAGGTAGAGTTGGTCTTCATTGCACAGAACCTCAACAAGGCAGATCTGACGAAGCGCCTCGAAGATGCCCTGGTGACGGAGGAAGAGTATCAGCTAGGGGAAGAAGGTTGGGCGAAGTTCATTGGTGATTCTTAGGGCTCCCGGCGACACGTGGGGCTTTTTGTGTTTATGTACAGCTGATGGCAGCTTGAGGGCTGCACCTTAAAGCGACTTCGTCGAGGCCACAAGTGCTGGGTCGTCATGTACTGGAGGGGTGATTTCGATAATTTCACAAACCTTGGCAATGTGCTGAACTGGGTGGCAATTTGGGAAACTTTAAAATTTCCCTTATGGTTTCTAAAGAGGTACCTATTCATAAATACTTTGCAGGGCCCCAAAACTACAACCCAGTGAAGCCATTGCACCAGATCTTAAAACAATGGGCCGCTCAGCTGACAATTCAGATCTGCCTCGCAGGCAGCAGTGAGAAAAGATGCGCCTGTTTCTGGGAATGGCTAAGGAGCTGCGGCCTTACATCGCTGTGGCGCATCGAAGATAACGGACCTTCCTGTTTTCGGCAACTTAACTACAAGCTCCCTTACCAAGAGCCCTCACGTTACCTAGATGAAGCCCCCATCACTTGGCAGGAGCTCCATCGAATTGCTAGAATTGTATTCGTTGCAACCCCGTCACCATTAATCCCTGTCAAACCCAGTTTGCTCAGTGTCAGCAGATTACCTGGGTCATCATCGTTGCTAAAGTACTGGGCTAAATACATGCAGAAAATCCTTTTAGGATCTTTAGGGTGATTCTTGGCGTTTAGATTTGTTGAAGGGTTCTACCTTCTACAGAGAAACAGCCTGAGCCCCGAATCCATCCCTCAATCCACTCCGAGGCTAAGTTTCTTGGTCCAGGGCTTCTCCTAAACCCTAAACTAAAACGCAAACCCCAAACCCCAAACCCTAAACCCTAAACCTCTAAACCCCTAGACCCAAAACCCAAAACCTCTAAACCCCTAGACCTTGAGTCTAAAACGCAAACCCCAAACCCCAAACCCTAAACCCTAAACCCCACTCCGAGGCTAAATTTCTTGGTCCAGGGCTTCTTGCTTTCCATGATTGGCGAGGACCCAGGGGAGGGCCTTCGGAGCTTTCTGACGGCATCGAGCTTTTGCTTGAAAACTGAAGATCTTTAATATATATATATATATGCACACACATGCATATGTATATGTATGTGTATGTACTATGCAGATATAAATACATAGAAATACAAGTTATATCTCTATATCTATGTATATGAATGCATATATGTGCATAATATTTTTCCTGCAGAATGTTAGAGTCGTGCCCAGCGTATATATAGCAGGGCCTGTGGTTGGTTATGTTCTTGAGGAATGCTTGAGCTTTATGTTTCACTGCCCAAAGGTTGTAGATAAAAGCGAGTTCGTTTGACGGGTGTGGCCGTGCTTCGCGCCCGACGCATACGCGGAACGTTCCTCCGCCTATGAGTCTCTGAAGGTCGCCGGCTGGTCTGCATGGTCGTGGTTCTGCTCGGTGGTCCTGCTGGTCGCGGTCGTCGTGTCGGTCGCGGTTGTCTTGGTCGTCGTGGTGCTCTATTACTGTTTGGGGATACTCTGGCATCATTTTTATGATTCAAGAAGGTTTCCGTTATTGAGACACAATTTTTGCTCTCTGGGCTCCATACACCTCGAAACCCCTCTCTGGGTCTGCGTGACCTCAACAGGAGCAGCTCATCATGTACCCCTTCGCAGGGCCCGGGGCTCGGCAGTCGCAGAGGACATCACAGGTTGTTAAGACTTAAACCCTAAACCCTAAAACCACTTCTTTCCCCAACTCCTGTTGTTGAGAAGCTTCCAGTCAATCAATCCTTAGTATGTTTAGGGTTTAGGGTTTGTTTAGGATTTAGGGTTGAGGGTTTAGATCGTACACTCTCCTAGGCAGGACCCAAGGAGTTCTCTGAGAGGGTTTGGCTCAAGTCCAAGAATTTCGAGCGGCCTTGCCTCTTCACAGGTCGGATACCGCGCATACCAAGACGCGTAAACTAGGCCGCTCCGGGGAATACTTCTCGATTTTGAAATTCGTTTAGTATCTTCTGACGAAAGATTCGCCAATTCTCACTTCGAACGGCGTCATCCCAGTAAACCCTTCGCCCTAAACCCTAAACCGCTGTGAAAGAGCATTTGAGCCTAAAGCCTAAAGCTCCAGCTGCGGCCCGGACACTTCGCCATCCGGACACCCCGGTTTAGGGCTTTGAGGCTTAGGTTCCCCTAAGGAAGCCTTACAGGAGCCCCGAAAGGAATCCCTAAAAGGATCCCCCAAAGGAACCCCTAACAGTTTTTTTGAAGAGGTTATAGGGCTTTTGCAGCGTTCCTTGAGGGTTTAGAGTATGGGTGGGAACCCGTGGAGAGCTCGGATGAAGTGCACACGGCTTAGCTGCTAGCCTTCTTGCGCGAGTCGGGCTTTGGAACAGCATTTTCCGAAACCTAACTATAGTCTCCATTGTAGTTCCTTTTGGGGGATACTTTATAAAATCTCACAATATAACTGGTTAAACCAAAAAAGGAACTACAATGGAGACTATAGGTAAACCTCAACCTTTCATCACGGAGTAACTCTAAAGACCGTCGACCCCGAACCCTGAAACCCTGAAACCCAGAAACCCTAAAGCCTAAACCCCTAAACCCTAAACCCCAAACCCCTAAACCCCTAAACCCTAAACTCTAGACCCCTAAACCCCTAAACCCTAAAACCCTAAAGCCTAAACTCCCAGAACCCCAGAGCTGCCACTTGTGACCACCAACCGGAGAGAGGCAGATGCACCTTTGCGACTTTGGAGCTTCTGTCAAGGCTCACTGACAAGGTTTAGGGTTTGGGTTTAGGGTTTAGGGTTTAGGGTTTGAGGTTTTGGGGTTTTGGGGTTTTGGGGTTTGGGGTTTAGGGTTTAGTCTCACTGAAGCTGGCTCTTCGAAGGCTTGAAATATTCGAAGTCTTGAAATTAGGACTTCGGGTGCCTGGGGCTAAAGTTGAGGGCATAGGGCCTAACGCTTGCACTTTGAGGTAAGGGTTTAGGGTTCAGGGCCTGGGGCTTGCTTTAAGGTTATGGTTTGTGGCGCAATTGAGCGGCGCTTCGGTTACACAGTTACTGGAATGGTAAAGCCAGAATCACGACATGGGTTTCCGCTGCTCCACCTTTCACCGCACGGCTCTGAGCCTTACTATAGCAGTCGGAATAAATATCAAGACCGATATTAGCATTTTCGTATAGTATTACCCTGAAACACTAATCTAATTAATAGCCCCAGAAAACCCTAAACCCAAAACCGGGACGGTAGCATGATACGTTTGTTTCCGACGGCTTCGAGCAGCGTCCTGGAGTTCTTGACTGCCATTCGTAGCAGCAGTACTACTGCTGGGGTTTTGGCTCTTCCTGACATTCAGAACCATCACTTATAGCGATGAGAGGAGTCGGTTGGTGTGTGCCTCGCAACTCCTGTCTCGAAACATGCATGTCCATATGGGGGTTGCCGAAAATATGGGGATCCCAACATAGCATCCTAATTAGTAGGATCCTTATTATAAGGACCCCAAAATAAGGTACCCCAATTTTCGGAAACTCCCATATGTCTCGTGAATGGAATGCACATGTCGACGTGTCTTGTGTCCTCGTGTCATGTCTTCGTCTCGCGTGTCCCCCGCATCATCGTCGTCATCAGGACCACGATCATCATCAGCAGCGGCATAATCATCATCGTCACTGCCACCATCACTATATGAGTGCCCTAAACCCTAAACCCTAACCGAGCTCTTCTTTAGCGTCTGGTCGTACTGCGGGCCAGACGGAGTCATAGCATGTGGTGGGACTGTGAAGAGGCATGCCCCGATGCCGCCAATTGCGTGGGCCCTTCTGGCAGACGTCTCAGTTTTCGCGTTGAGTACTTGCCTGGGTTCTTTAAGGTTTAGGGTTTTGGGTTTAGGGTTTAGGGGTTTAGGGTTTAGGGTTTCAGACTACAGCTACTCTGCTTCCGTCATTTCGAGTCCTGTCACTGGGCGTTGTCGGCTCATGGTTAAGGAGTTCTGAGTGAACTGCGGTCCCGGAGACTCCAACATCCTAGACGAATGAAAACCCTAAACCCTATATAAACCCTGATTCCATGATATGTTTTTGGAGTCTCGTTTTCCGGGAACCTCAATTGCGGTAGTATAGGGGCCTAAATAATTACATACACTAGTTTGGGGGTTTAATGGTATAATGCTACGGTATATGGGAGTCTCTGCGGTGTGGGCTGGTCTTCTAGCTCGGGATCGACAGCTCGGGGTTTGTGGTTCATGTCATGCTCAAGGACAGCTGCTCTCCGGCGTTGCAACCGCCACAGCAGCCGTTTCAATTCGCCGGTTAGAGCGCCGGGAAAAGCTGGAAATGTGTGGCTCGAGTGCGCAGCATCTGCCCTGCCTCTCAAGTTAGCTCTAAACTCCAGAATAGCGGGACATGGAGCCGTGAACCCACAAATCACCAAATCCTGAACTACAGCAAGCTCCATTGGTCCATAGGTCTTTCCTTTGGGAGCATCAGGCTGACCGAAGCCTCAATCCGAAGGCTTCGGCTGCAAATGTAAAGACATCTGAGTCGTGTGAAGCATCATCGTCACCATCATCACAGCAGCTGAGGGGATGAAACTCTGATGGCACCGCGATTGCCGCACAAGTCATCACTGAGGCACTGTTTACACCCCGGCGCGGCTCTATTCCTTTCCGATCTGGAGCACCCGGGTCTTTGTTCGAGACAGCATGAAGGCCAGCAGAGATGACATTGACGATGATGAAGGTGCTCCTTAAGACAACGACGAAGCCGATGATGACGGTGGCAGTAATTAATGGAAAATCGATCCTGCAAGAATGATGGGAAGGAGGAGGATGACGATGATGACGAGGATACTGATGCCGAAGCCTTCCTGACTACTGTTACTACTACTACTACTA
>CAJNDV010004558.1:78586-103819 GCA_905221635.1 Symbiodinium sp. CCMP2456 | reverse complement strand
AACCCTAAACCCTAAACCCTGGTTACGCAAATCGACCTGTTTAGGGCACAGGGGCAACAAAAGGTTCTGCAGTTCCTTTGCTCTGAGAGCTTGAGTTCTTGGAACATGGTAATGTAGGGCCTTAGTAATTAGCAGAGGGTTTGGGGGTATATTATGCTATAGTTAGAATAAGGACCTCCCACAAAATAGTATAAGCAAATATTCAGGCCCCTATAGTAGGTTCTTATGATGCCTTGCATCCTACTTTCGGAAGAAGTTCGGGCTGAACCTGCACCAAGGTACATCCGGAAGCATCGCCGATTGACGTGAGGCTTTGCCGCAGGCAAGTGGCATTGGGCAGCTGAGAAGGTCCTCAAGACCTTTGACGCGCCTATAGATTCTGGTTCGACGTCCCCTTTCTGCTAGGATCCGTTTGCCTATAGACTCTGGTTGGAGTTCCCCTTTCTGCTAGGATCCATGTTAAGAGCCCCCTACGAAAGCCGCCAGCTCTCTGTCGAGCACACATAAGCCTGGCGGCTTCTGCAAGCCAAGACGGTTCCTTAACGACTCTTTGAGACCTCCCTTCAAGGCTTCAGAGCCTTCCACCAAGCCCTGGAGATTGTTGGCCGGCTGCACAAAAACCTGGAAACCCCCTAAGCCCTTAGATCCCAAAGCCCTATAGATAAGTCCTTGTGAAGAGTGTCCTTTGCCTGGGCTCCTAGACTGCTCTGAGCTTAAGCTATGCCCACGTCTTCGGGGACACTTCGGATTGCGGAGGCAACCCGAGATGGCTTTTGCCCAGGCAAAAGCTCCCATAAGACGGGAAGTGAAGCCTTACAGCTTGTTTGGTGACTAGGAATCCTAGGAAGTTGCAGGACGTCCTGCTGGGCATACAGGATTTCCCGGGCGGTGGACTCTTCGATGCCATCTCTGCCATGTGAAAACCGGCTTTGGGGTTTCGCCAGGCCGGAGAGAGTGCAGCCTGCCTCCCTCTTCGTTTCTTGGTGTCTCTGCCAGGTTGCCTACCAAGGCCCATGGTTTGCAAGGCTCTGTGGTCTTGGCTGCAGAGCTCCGGTGATCGCAGTCAGATGCAGGGCTTCGTTTCCGAAGCCAAGACTGGCACCTAGGCCGAGGCCTAGGCCCAGCTGCTTTGCGGTGCCTTGTGCTCTTGGCCTTCGTATCTCTCTGCGTGCACCTTCCGAAGGCCAAGCCCTGTTAAAACTCTCGAGAACAAAGCCCTCTTAAAGGCCAGAGCTTGGTCAAAAGTCCGAATGTCCTGTCTTCGGTGGACTCCGAAGACCGCCAAGACTTCCGAGCTGACTCCGAGAGCTCTGGTCGTCACCTTCCGTGCACGAAGTTGGGTTTAGGGCTTAGGGCCCCTAAATTTAAAGCCAAAACAGGAGGGTAAAAAGGGCATGTCATTTGAATCTTTAAGAAAGGCCCAAGTTCCCTATCCACTGAAGAAAGGAGAAAAGGGGGGGAGGCCAGTTGCAGTGGGGTTTTCTCTCTCCACGCTTAATGCCATAAACTGCCTGTTCCGATGCCCTTATAATCATGGGGTCTCCTCACCAAACATGGAGAGCACGGGAGAAGCGAAGCTACCGAAGAGTTTGCACATCTGCAGCCTTTTGGGCCTGCAGTTTCAGGTCCCCAGGGGAAGATCCGGAAGCTGATCGCGCGAGGCATGCGAGGGGCTTGCACAGCTGTAAAAAGAGGAGGTCCTAATTTCGTGTCGATAGTTTGCGGCTCCTGAACCGGAGAGTCTCATTTTTGAGGAGTGGTTTCTGGAAAAGCTGGAGGAGGGTACCCCACAAGCTCGCTTGGGTTTGTAGGGCAGGGTCAAAGCCAAGACCAGTCGAGTTTCTGTGCAGAGCTCGTCGTGGCTCCTCCGTCCGTGTAGGGTCCAGCCGGGCTCAATCTGTCGAGGCTTGACAGTCTGCGCTTGGCTGCCAGAGCCGCCAGAAGCTTGCGACAGAGGTCTTTGATCTGAAGCTTTCTTGCGGCTGACCTGACGAGACCTCTTAAGAAGTACTCTTTAAATCAGAGAATATACATACCGGGTTCTGCCTTAATTTTGCGGTGTATAGGGCCATCTGCTTAAGCATGGCTTCTCTCAAGCCAGGTGAGCTCTGCCGAAATTCTTGTCGGTGCCGTCGCTCGCAGACCAGTTGTGCCATGGCGTTTGCCCATGTCCTCCTCCCTTGCAGCAGTCTCACAGACAAGCCGATGCTTGACAGGCCACCTTTCGGATAGGCCACTGCAAGTTATGGCATGTTCGCCTTCGGGCCCAGGCAACGTTAAAGAGCTCGCAGGTCTTGCGAACCAGCGTTGCCTTCTTTGCTGCTCTCCTCGCGCAGTTCGGAGAGGGTTTAGGCCAGGCCTCCAGGGAGAAGAAGTCTCCAGAAAGAAAAGAAGTCGCTACTTAAAGTGCCCAGGATCCACGTGTCAAGTCGGTGCTATAAGACGTCGGAGGCCTTTCTCCCGGCCGCGATATCCCCTCTCCTAGCAATGCTGCCCGTCTTCGAAGGGGAGCCTTGCCGTTTCAGATTGCCCATGGTACCCCTTAGGTGAATCTCAGTGGAGGACAGCTGTGGTACCCGTGTTGCCCTTCTGCCTCTACCTCAAGTGTACGGGGAGGGTCTTCGGCAGGGTTTCTCGATCTCAGACTCTGAATGCTCTGTGCAAGCAAGGTGGGTGCCTCGGGCCCCTGAACTTGCCCCTCCTGTCTTGGGAAGTCTTTCACCCCTGAATGCGACTTGGTCAGCTGGGGAGACAGGGCTAGGATGAAAAGGCCTTGAAATCCTTCGCAGTGCGGCTCCAGAAGCAGTCTGCTCAGCTTCTGTGTTCGCCCAGCTCCCCGTGCCATCGCTTGCGACTCCTCCCAGAAGTTTCGGGGCGCTTTTCATCGTCGCCAGAGTCTCCTTGAGCAGTGCATTGTGCGACCAGGCCTTGCATGGCTTTCGCCCGGCTCTCCACCCCCAATCGGTCCCAACGCGCAGCGATCCTCATGGACTCATGGAGGTCCTTGTTTAAGGGATCCGTGTCATAAGGGCCTCAAGACTAAAGGCGCTCTAGGGCCCTAGGGCCTCTGCAGATAGGCCCTCTCCACAGCTTCTGTCGGCCGAGGGTCTGAAGCTGAAGAGAGGCGGCACGGTGTGCACGAGGCCGCCCTTCCCAAAAGTCGCTCCCAGTGTCGTGGGAATAGCTTGACTCTCGTCCTTCTCCTGGATGCACGCGGCTACGCCGGGGCGTCGAAGATTCAAGGCCGCTTTGCAGGTACCATGCAGCGAGTCTCCAAGCTCCTGAAGCGCTGGATGCCAGCTCGGCCATGGCAGAGCATGGCGTGCTGCTCCTCTCGGCCATGTCTCGGCCGCAGCTCCACAGCCGCAGCTCCGTGACTTGCATCAGAAGTGTTTGTGGAAGCGCACCAACAAACCGCATCCTTGCAGAGGCGTCGCCTGCCAAGTTGCTCGTTGATGGCTTGTACTTTGCAGCCAGGTCAAGGTTCATAAACCCTAAACCCTAAACCCCCTAAACCCAATACTCAAAGAGTGCAGGCCAGGCCGTGCACCTCCTGCACCAAGCCTCGCAGCCCGGCACAGGTCTTACCTGAAGAGGGGCTTCTTGCCCGTGCGGGGCACCTAGTGAGCCTCGGCTATGTTGGGACTCAATGTCACTGCTATCGTCGAAAGGCCTCTTACATAGTCAGGTCCCAGGTAGTTGTGTGAGCTTTTGTGGAGAGTCAAGCTAGGATTTCCGCTGCTCGCTTTGCACCCACTGCAGCCACAAAGCCATCGCAGCCAATCATAGCAAAAGATCAAAGTTGGTCTGTAGTCGACCAGGGCCTCAGCGAAGCCCGGGCAAATCCCGTTTAGCTCCCAAGTTGCACCACACATATATGAAGCGGCGAGCTGTCGCGAGGGCTGTTTCAGAGTCGCGCGGATAGCGAGGCACTTGAGTCACTGCTACTTTCCTAAACACTGACACTGCAAACCCGCATTAGATTTTTGAACACAAGCTGCTGCCTCCTCACGCACAGCACGGCGAGCTCAGCGGTCTTTGCACAGAGTTTCAAGCTCAAGCACCTAAGCTTCAGGACGACGAAAACCCTTATGCCTGGTCGTCCGTTGCCCGGTGCCTAGTCCTTTGCAGACACGGCCGCAGACATGCGCGACCGTCCGGGGTACCTGGCAGACTGCGAACATCGCTGCATTTCCTTCCTCACTCACAAGGCGCACGGTGCTTTGCAGCCTCGAGCGTCGACAACCGGGCGCAGCACAGGCTAAAGCACTGTTAGGCATTAGGTCCTGTCGGGCTTGTGCGTACGATGACTTGAGGAGGTCCCACTGCTGGGATTCCCCATTCCCATATCCCCGAACATCATCGATTCGAAAGGACACCTGCTTGGCTGCCCAGCGTTGCATCACCGAGGACTGCCAGATGTACATGTTGGTCGCACCTGTGCCAAGCCAGAAATTTTAGACTTCTGCAACTGTGCAGCTAACCATGACCTTGGAAGCTCGGTGCACGCGACGGAGGGTCGCCCGTGCCATTCCAGTAGAAGTCGTCGGTTGATCCTCACCTCGCTTGCCTTCAGCAAGCGCTCATCTTTGTTCGTCGGAGGGCTGAGATCACAGGCACACTGTCAGGCACTGCGATGCTGTCTGCAGTCCAGCACGATGGACTGCTATGCCTTGGAGGCGTGAGGCCTCTGAAGGCTTGAAGGTGCAATAGCAGTCGCAGATGTGGAGGATTTAGCTTGAGCCTTCACGAGCATGGACTTCATTCGAGAACCAGCTGCACATGACGCGCGTTCCGCCAATCACAGGCTGCAAACTTCGCGGTCTTTGCAAAAACTGCCCTGCAAGCACTGGAACCTTGAAATAGGCTGCCTCTATCCTAAACCCTATAAACCCTACACCTTTAAGCTGTGGATATGAAGCATTTCATTTTGGCGCATGCTTTGGGCACGGAGCTTTGAGGGCGCAATGAAGCCGGCAGTTAGCCGGGTCACCCTCAACTACGCCACTTCCATGCACCCTTGAGCGCACCAATGCCGTGCAGCATGTGGGTCTTCACCGTCATGAAGCTGATTGAAGGTGGCTTTTGCTATTAGGGGCTCTCCTGTGAACCCATCACTTGAAGTCCTACAGAAGAGAACGGTTGCTTGCGGCTGCGCAGGCCGGACTGATTTGTCCAGCAACAAACCCAGCAGCCCTCCACAACCGCGTGCCTGAATCAGGCTCATTCTGGTCACTGAAGGCGCATAAAAGGCCTTGCAACCGATGAAGTCTTTGAAGTGAGAAGGTTTCCAGGCCATGGGATGAAAGCACTTCGCTGTGGAAGCTTGGAGGCTTTGAGTTTGAGGCTTGGGAGCTTGGAGGATTTGAGTGGCGCCGGCCTATGCTTTCGTTACCTTCAGACTCACAGCCCGACTGCCAGCCTCGCATTGAAAACGGCTCGCACGCACCTCGTGGCAGCATGAAGTGAAGCTGTTCGCAGTTTTTGTGCGCTCTGAGCCCCGGAAAAGAAAACAGAAGACCGGATGCTCCTGCGTCCTGGTCTCTACACAGGCTGCACCGCTATGGTGGTTGCAAGTCATAGCTTTCCTGGCTTCACTCTGCTCCTGCGCAATTCGACGCCCATCACATGTCCCACTGTCCAAGAGGCCCACAGCTCGAGCAAGAAGCTGGTCTTTACACTACAGGCCCTAAGCCTCAGACCCTTAATTTAAAGCAAGGGGAGACAGGCCAAAGCTGGGCCCTGTCTCGTGGGGGAGCTGCATGCTCTCAGAGCCCTCAAAGAGAGCTGGGAGTAGGTGCTAAGGGCTGAGGCCTCTGGCTGCGGGAGCCGAAGCGCTTGGGGAGCCAAGCGCCTGCCTCTTGATTTTAATCATTTCCTTCGTGATTGTCGCACAGCCCCGAGCTTGGCGGAAATCGAGGTACCTGTCAGTGCCTCTCCATCGCGCAGCGCCGTTGCTGTAAGAATTTTACCGCCATTGAGTTCCGCCAGCAGTGTGTTGATGGCGATTCGTAACATGTCACCACGAATTCAAACCAGATCTCAACAGCCTGCTGCCATGAACTGTCAGTATGGCGTAAGCCGCAGTAAAGGGCCGGCCGGCGTCCACTGGAACCTACAGGACACAGAGCTGTTGCATGTTAAGCCGAGTGCACCAAGAAACGCTTTCAGCAGCCATGCATGACCCGCTGCTTTGCTTCAATCCCGCGGCCATTGTCAGTCGTGCCGGCTACACATGTCGCTGCTTTTGCCAGGCTGCCTGACAGTTACAGGTATCAGCCCGGAGTCGTAGAACTGCCGAAATCCTGGTCCAAGCTCTCCACTGTCGGCAGTGCAGCTGCAGATGCTTGCAGCACTGTAGACATGGATGCTATGCTCTAGGCGCCGACCTTTTTGACAGAGCCATCCCCGAACTCTGAGCTGCTGGCTCGGCTCAGGTCTGGCACCAAGGGAACATCGCCCTATTGCCTCTGCAAGTGACCGTGCGCCGAGTTGCCGATCTATTCTGACCGATGACAGTGCAGCCCGATCTTCGAAGTAAGAGGTTTGTGCAGCCGCTCTGGTGTTGTGAAGCCGCGAGAGACTTCGGGCGTGAGCAAAAGTGGGTCCCGGCATGTCAACACAACTCCTGCTTGGAGAGACACTCCCAGCCAGAGCCCTCGGCTTTAGGCTTCCTCCTGCGCTCCGACGGTCCCCGCGTCGACCCAGACACCCCTGCGCTGACACTTCACTTTCCGGCCTCCTTGCCATCAATGAAAGCTTTCAGATGAGATTTTCAGGCTCTTTCAAGAGCAATCCAAGAGAGAGCGCAGAAATCAAAGGCCTCGTCGTGCAGAGCCTGAGGACCTGGGCAGAGAGTCATCCGAAACTCTAAACATATTATTGGGGAAAAAATATGTTGTCCCCAATAATATGTTTAGGACTACAGCTTCCGCCGTGTGGAGTGGCACAGGAACCCATGGCCGGAGACTTCGCCACCTGTCGGGGTGGAGAACTGCTGAGGGCAGTGTGGATACCTTGATCCTGTCAGCCTCGGGATCAGGGAGTTTGACAGCTGGTGCTGCTTCGATGCCTGCCTTCGGTCCCGTGGCGTCTGTTTCGCACGTTCTGCTATGCTCCCTTCGATGCGGGGGGCGGCGAGCTGCCAACATCTGCAATTTGCAGAGGCGCTGCCTGGCATTCCAGGGCCCTTGTGCTGCCTGTGGCATCACGTCTGGCATGGCATGACGCATCATCGGGGCCCCATCCCTTCCTCCTTCCTCTTTGGTGCCCTGATGCTCTTCTTCCAAGCCACCTTCTCTGACCAGAAGGCCTCCGAGCAACTGAGAGTCTGTAAGGTTGACATAAGTCTGCAGTCCGAGGTTCCCATCTTCTTGCAGCAACTGTGCCGCCACAAAAGGGCCCCTTGAAGGGCTTCGGCTTCTGCCGAAAGGTCGGCGTTTGCAAAGAAGGCAATCAGCTTTCAGAGGTTGGCTTCATGTCAGAAGGCATGGATCAAAGCAGCATCCCTTGGTTCGTCGGCGCCCTGCTCCTGCTCTTCCAGGCCGCGACAGGTGAGTGCTCCGGGCGCGCCATCCCCGAAGAAGCCATGCAGAGTGTCCCCCAAGAGGTTTGACTCCATAAGCTTGCAGTGCTCAATGCGTTTCCAAAGGTCACACAGGTCCTCCCGCAGCAACCGCCGTGCTATAGGAGGACCTTGAACGGCTTCGGCTGCCCGACAGAGATGTTATTGCAAAACAGCAGTTCCTTAAGCCTGCAAGATGCAGAAGTGAGTGCTCAGCTTTGGGATAGTGTTGCTTACCTTCGGATGTGCATCCGCACTTGTGTGCCATCTCCCCATGCCAAATCTCAGGCATGGAAGCCGTGAAGTAGATTCGCAAAGGCATCAGCTCAGGTCGACGGTGACCGTCTCTACGAGTTGCAACTCCTTCAAACCTACCCTGCCGTCATCTTTAAGCATCCCTGCGGTTCCCGCCCCCAGTAAAGTTCCGGGGTTCGTGATACCGGGCTTGTTGCTGCAAGAGCTTCCTCCGAGTCTTCGGATTCCTTGCTCCGAGCCCAAGTAGAAGCGCAGGAAGTCACGGAGCTGTTGCCTGCGATGGTGTCTGCGATTTTCGGCCGATGTGTCGCTGGCCGGGAGATCCTTGTGGCACTTGTTTCATGGCTGGCAACATCTTCGTCTGGCTGAGCTGCTTGGGCGGATCTCTGCAACGCACCTGTGTTTTTGGTGTAGGAGGCCAGTGACGTTCTTCCGCGGCAGAGGATGACTCGACTTGGAGCGTCGGCTGAAAGGCGTCGAGGATCGAAGGCCTACAAGGACTCTTCGCCCTTCAAGCTGCCCCGGTGCTTCCATGTTACCTCGCTGCCCAACTCGTAGGTCCTTGGAGGCCGAAGGTACATGACGTCGAAAGGTCGTGTGCCGGTTCAGACCTGGCGCTGATGCAGAGACCGGCAGTGCCTCCGACACGAACAAGCACAGAACATCAATAGGCCTTGTCAGGATTTAGGTGCCTGATTCCTCAAGCTACCTCAAGGACACAAAAGCATGCGCAGACTTCTTTTGCATGGTAATGGTGCTGCCGAGATGGAACAGACATCGCAGGAGACTTCTGACTAGGACTGAGAGCCAAGAGGGTGCACCTCCGTGGCCCAAAAAAGCATCATGAACGACCAGAAATTGAATCTGTGACTAGCCGTTGATGAAGTTTCAATGGACGTCGTTGACTTCCGTTTCGTGTTCGGGTCTCAGGTTCTGAAACACAGGGTAGCAAACGGCGCAAGGAAAAGCTGCAGGGCTCGCAATGCAATGGATGGCTTAGCTTGCAGGGCACAGACCCTTCGATCCTTATCCCGGGCACAGCGAGTCAGGTTGCCATGGAAGGCTGCCAGTGCGCGCCAGTAAGTGCTGCAGTTCCGAACGAACGGGGCTGAATTGTCCGAACTGCCGATTGCCTTCGGGTCGTGGGCCTGCGGTTGCAAAAGGCATGAATTCAAACGTGGTCTGCCCAAGCTGCCGACGCGAATGCAGATTCATATGCAAAGCTAGCGCATGTACTGCAACTCCGTCGGTCTCACATTCGGCTATCCGTGTAGCCAGCGTTTCGTCGCCGTTGCTGCTGCACCATGCAAGTGAAGATTTCGCACTGCAGGGATTTAGATTTGTCAAACCAACTTGCCTCAGCCCCACCCTCAAACAGACCTGCCGAAGCCAACCTGCGGAGCAAGGCTCGTTGCGATCGCCGCGTAGACTTTGAGAAAAGTGTTGCTGCGCTTTCTGCAGGCCAGTCCAATAAATGCGACAGCTGGTTGCTACTTGTGATGTGCACCCGGCAACGTCGCATGCCATAAGCTCCAGATCACAGATCCCGAAGCAGCTCGTCCCCAGGGCGACGTATGAGCCCGTCGAAACGCCCCATTTTCTTGCAAGTTTCGGGCAACGCCATGGCAGGTACGCAGTCGAGAGATCTGTGCTTCTTGACGTGGCCTTGCTGACTCCCAAAGCCTCGTCGGCCTTTGCCGTAAGCTTGGAGGATCCTGGAGTTCAAGTCGCAGTCGGTTCAGAGCCTCCCATCACCTTGCCTCGTCAGGCGCGGGGGGGCGGGGCTCGGCTCTCTGTAGCTTTGCCGCCTGAGACCATATAAGGATCGAGACAGCTGGGTGCATTGGTACCGCTAGCCAGTCGCTGAGCGACCTGTAGCTTCCGCGCACCTTTCAAAGATACCCGCTGCTCCGTCTCCAGATGCCAAGGCTAATTAGATCGAGTCTACGGAATTCGGCCGAAGGCATCGCTTGGCTTGAAGAAAGTCAGTGAAATTCGGCCAAGAGTCTTGCCGAAGACGTACAAGTGTGCGAGAACTGCGCCAATGAGGCTGCAAGCAGCCTGCAGCCTCAGGGGCATACTTAGCTGCGATCTTCTCGGCCCTAAGATTCACATTGCTTCGGTTTCCGAGTTCCCAAAGACTGAAGCAAAGGGACGGCCGATAAGTCTGCTCGCAGTTCATGAAGGCGACACGGCTTTTGCCTAGGGGTGCACCTGGCCCGCCACTTCGAAGCTAGAAAGTTTAAAGTCTTCAGGAGCGGAAGCTCCGACAGCTCTCCTCCAGGAGTTCATATGACAAGGCTTTTGAGAGGCGGAGACGCTGTCAGGCTGCCTGTGACCGTGAGAGCTTGGTCCCCGCAGGATCGGAGTACGGCCCTGCAGCACTAGGACCAGGAGCTTCATTCTGACGACCTTAGGCAAAGAGACCCGGCCTTCAAATCCAAGGCGTGTCTGCAAGCTGCGTTAAGATCGCTGGCTTCAGGCTCGGATGGAGGGCTCTTGCAGGGAGCTTGCAAATGACAGGACTAGCAATAGATTCGAGCGCTGCAGTCAATCTTTCGCGACAGAAGCCGCCAGGATGCCAACTTGCTGAGAGAAACGTCCAGCCATCTGTGAAAGTCTCTATCAGGACACTGCTTCCTGTCGTACTGCAAGTCCCCCGCCGAAGTTGCCAGAGCCTCTATCTTCACCCGCTGGGGCCTGCACTCCATCATTAACCGTCCTAGCGGTCCGCCTGTGACTCTCTCAGAATCTAAGCCGGCTCCCAAGTGGACTAAGAGGAAATTCTCGGCGGCTGCACCGTGCCGACTCAGAGAGCTTGGATGACTTAAACGGCGCCATGCCAGCAGTCCTGGTGCCTCTTCGCGATGACTCAGCCTTGTTGGTCCAAAGCTGCCGCTGGTGCAACAAACAGTCGCTCAAAACGGGACGGGACTCTGTCAATTACGACGACAGGCTTTGCAGAGCCTGACTGTTTTTCACAGTTAAGTGCTGCTGCTCATGCGACGGTGGCATGAGCAATCCAAGTCCACACATCGATTTTCGCAACCTTGAGAGCACTGGCGACCTGGCGGCATGCATGACATCAACTTTGGGCTTGAGCATTGCAGGATAGAAGTGTTGGTTGCAATTTCGGACATAGTGGCGCCATCGTTAAACGCACTTTCAAAATCGACTGATTGGAAAGCCTACCCGGGCACCCTGGTCCCTTGATTGCGAACGCCCCCCACACCCGAATGGCCAATCCGAGAAACCCGGCTACAATTCTAGCCCAAAACGTCCCTAAACCCGAAACCCTACACCCTAGTCAGCCGGTCAACCCTGCAACCCTTCGACCCCGAACCTGAATTGAGGGGTTAGGGTTAGGGTTTAGAGTTTAGGATGTAGCCAGGGTTTGGGTAAGCAATGGCATTGTTTGGTGATAATAGGCCCTAAACCCTAAACCCCGAAGCCCTATAACCCGAAAACCCTAAACCCTAAAACCCTTCACCCCTAAACCTTAAAACCCAACCCTCAAGCCTAAACCCTATTAGGCCAGGGCACTCAACCCCCAAAGCCTCAAACCGCTCAGGTGGTACGTTTCGGAACTTCCGGCCACCTCCGAGCCACAAGCCGACGATGATGCAATTCATGCTTATTGTTGTGATAAACTTAGGGCTTTTGCTTTAGGGTTTTTATGTTGTGCTGAATTTAGGCCTTGAGTGAGGGTTTCATGCTCATTGCTTTAGTGGCTCAGTAGGTAACCTTTAACCTTTTGGGGCTCTTATAACCTACTATAATTCAAAAGGTTAACTTTTTTGGGCTAGGGTACTCAGCCCCTAAGTTGTTGTAATAAACTTAGGGTTCAAGTAATGCTACAGGCTTAAGGCTTTTCAATGTTGTGATGAATTTAGGGTTTAATTCATGTTTATTGCTGTGATAAACTTAGGGCTTTGTTTTAGTAACGTTCCAGGCGTAGGGCTTTTTTAATGCTAAGTGCTGAAATTAGGCCTTGAGTGAGGTGTAAAGCTTAGGGTATAAGTCTCACCCGGTGAAAGCGTTAAGAAATACTCAGTGGTGCTGCTACCCGTGTGATCTTGATTTAGGTGTGTCTTAGAATTGAGTGTCCCTTTTTCACATCCTTATAGTCAGCGTTCCGTTGTTTGGGTTTATATTAATTAGGGTCCCTGACCTTCTCAAACTTGAATTCGTCGTGACACTCATGCCTATGCGGATTACTATTCATTACAAGCCGACGCGACGGGTCGAGTATCCTCCTCTGTCCTTCCTGTCACTAGCGTTGGTTATCTTAGTGGCGATGGCAATGTTCATGACTGTTCTTGTTTCAGGTGCAATGCCGATCAGAATGATGACGGTGGTGGCGGCAGCGAGGGGGTCGATGATGTGAATGCTGCTGATCATGTTAGGATGAGGAGAGGGGAGCGACGACGGCGACCACAGTGGCCATGATGCTCATGGGGATCCTCAAGAGATACTGCCTGTACTGGGCGGTAATGTTTAGTATCTTGTGGTATTTTCAGAAAATGAACCCGGAGGTTCAAAGGAAGACGGCCCCTATATAATCTTGTTGTACTTTGCTAAGTCAAGTTGCGTGGCTGTCGAGTTTGATTGTGAAACTAGGCTATTGCGGGCATGGTTCCCGCCGTTAGTACCCCCCAACTACCCCTAAACCGAAAACACCAACGTGCTTCAGGATGCCTCTGATTGATTGATGAAAGAAGTACGAAGCTTACAGAAGCTTAACGCCTTGACCCCAAACCACTCAAGATCTTCATTTGGGGGTTTCAAAAAATAGGGGACCCTAATATAGTTCCCTAAATAGTAGGATCCTTATTATAAGGACCCCAAAATAAGGTACCCCGTATTTTCGGAAACTCCCATGTGTTCTTCCAGGCAAGGTGACGGAAGTGGCTGTGCCTTAAAGAGCTGAAGCTCGAGCATGCCGTACCCCAAACTAAGTACCACCGTTTTAGGGTTTAGGGCTTAGGGTTCAGGGTTTAGGGTTTAGATTTTAGAGTTTAGGGCTTCGCACCCCTCCATGAAAGGGTGCTCCTTCAATTCTACAGGGCGTCCCCTTCACTAAATTCACCCCGTAATCCACGTCAGATTTCGGCCCAGCACCGATTCAGGCTTGGTGAGGGTTTGTATCGGGATGCGCGCCAGCTGTGCCGAGTCAGCTTTAGGAAATCCAGGCTTGTTCGGGGTTCAGGCTTCAGGGTTTCAATCCCTAAACCCCAAACCCTAGTCCCTACTCCCTACACCCTAAACCCTAATCCTTCATCCCTAATCCCGAAACCCGAATCCCTAAACCCTAAACCCCTATAAGCTGAGGACGTTGATCGTGCTGGGCACCTTCACATCGTTTTCGCGCGTGGCAGCGACGTGCAAAAAGTGGAAACTGGAGCGTCCGTCCGATTCGGTGGCTAATATAGAAGCCGAAATAATTGCCAACCAATGTTACTGTAAGGGTTCCTCATAATAATATTATTATTATTATCATACTATCAAGGAGCCCTAAACCCTATTCTATAATTATGAAGGCCTTTATCAGCACGAAGAGCCCACACCCTAGCTGAAAGCACTCTAGCTCTCAACCTCAAGCCCGAAACCCCCAACCCTCCAAGCCCTAAGCCGTAAGCCTTCAACCCAAACCCAGAAGTTCTGAACTGGGGGACTTGGGTCTCACACCTCCTCTTAATGTAAGGGCCTTAATAACTAGAGTAGGGTTTTAGGGTCCTTTATAGTGTGTTTATAATCAGGAAGCCCCCCCCAAAAAAAAAATAATAATGGGCCCCACTCTTAGCTGAAAACTGGCTCTCTGAGATCCCGAGCCTCGGAGTGACTTTCCTACTCTCGGAGCCCCAACATCCTGCAAAATCTAAGTAGTACATATACATTTTTGTATAGAAGCCCAAATAATTGCCAATATTTTCTTAGGGCTCCTTATTATCAATATAGTATGAAGAACCCAAAACCTCATTATTATTAAGGCCCCTACACTACTCTAATCCCCACGAGTATTGTAAGGATGGTACCACATAAGGTTACTGTACTAAGGGTACTGTAATGAGAACAAACTGCAGCCTGGAATCCCAAACCCGTTTATCTGACATGCCCCTGGGCCTTGTCCTTGTAGCAAGTTCCAGGTTAGAAAAATTACGGAAATATGTGTTTAGCAGTAGTCTGAGCGTCAGTATTGGCATTAATATCAGTATTAGTAAAACTAGCAGTATGAATATTCAGAATGTCGCACCTGGCGTGTCGCAACTTCGAGCAGGGAGCCCGTCGCACAACAGTGAGATGTTGGGGATGTCAGCTTCCCATGCAGGTTGGGATCTGTCGCCCTGCATCATTCTAGGCACGGAGGAAGAGACACGCAAGGCATGATCGCGCTCCGTCCTGGCAGGCTTTTTGTTTTTTAACAGCCAAGCCCGAGTAGGGTCTTCGAGTGCTGTTTCGTATAGATTTTGCGGGGGAAGATGGTGCGGGCCTACCTGCCGGAAGAGGACTTCAAAGCTATGCCCTACTGGCAGCAATGGGACGAGGTGGTTCATCGATGGTTGGGGAATGATCTGGGCTAACAGCCAAGGGTTTTTGGAAGGTCGCCTTTTGCAGTTGAGAAATAGTCTGGGGATGATCTGCGTCTCTCCCCGTTCCTGCCTTTTTGCCTGTCGGAACCCAACCATCAGATTCGATTCGGGGTTTGTACAAGTTGGGGCATTTGGCTTCGCTCGGTGCTCAGTTCGGGATCTTAGGAGGGTAACAAAGGGCGAAGCAAGAACTGCTAGGGCATCTCGGTCTCAAGTGCAGGGAGCTTTCGTTCTTTGGAGGGTGTTTCGCTTCCTGAAGCAACCCCGAAACCTAGCATGGCAAATCAGCCAAAAGGCTGCTAATATCAGCATGAGCATTACTCTGAACATTCATACATGAATGATATTGCGATTATTAATGAATTCATTAGTTAATGAATATGAATAAATATATATATATATATATGTATACTCACAGCAGTGCCTCAGGAGATGTTCGGGACGAACTGTAGCATTGTATACATGTATGTACATATATTTTTAACCAAGGACTTCATAAAGGGCATCTGTCGCTTTACCACGTCCGGAAGAGCCTCAAACCTCCCAGGCCTTTTGAGGCAGAGTATCTTCGACTTCTTTTTAGGGTTTAGGGTTTAGGGTTTAGGGTCAGTCATAAGCTTTAGGGTTTAGGGTTAGTCATAAGCTTTAGGGTTTAGGGTTTGATTAGGGTATATGTGTGAAGCCTCAGGTGCTCAACATCGCTCAACACCTCCTCAAGCCTCACACCCACCACGCCAAAAGAAGCCAAGCGGTGTTTCTCCACTGCCCCCCTACAGTACCAGGTGGTGAAGATGATCTTCGAGGTCGGCGGCTTGCCTGCCTTACCGGCCACCATGATGCACCTCGCCCCTCGGAGAACTGAGGCTACGGGCACTATGTCTCAGGTTCGGAGCCTTGAGGGTTCAGAGCGTCTTCAGACTTCGTCTAGGACATTTTCAGGTGGGTAGCTACAGTTATAGAAGCCTTATAGAAGGTCTATAGACCTTATGGAAGCCTTATAGAAGCCCAATATACCCTAAACTCCCCACCTGTGTTTTCCTTCAACCCTAAACCCCAAACCCTAAACCCTAAACCCCTAAACCCCTAAACCCTAGAGGATCCCTTAAAGGCACCCTAAACTCCCCACCTGTAGTTTCCCTTAGGTTCAGGGTTCAGGTTCCGATTGACCTTGGGGCCGCTTGCACGACAGTCGTGGAGTAAGCTTGGGAGGAGCTAAAGTTTAGGGGTTAGGGTTTAGGGTTTAGGGCTTTAGGTGTCTAGAGTTTAGGGTTTGAGGGGTTTAGGGGTTTAGGGTTTAGGGGTTATGGGTTATGGGTTTAGGTTTTCCGGTTTTGGGGTTTAGGGTTTAGGGTTCAGGTTTTGGAGTTTTTTACGTGCTCAAGAAGTTTTTCACGTGGCTTTTCTCTTATGATCGAGGTCTGAGTACTCACCTGTAGTCCGTATATAGCTATACACATGTTAAAAAGCCTCGAAGCCCAACTCTAATTGAGAAAACCCCCCTTATTACCTGAAACCCTGCACCCTGAAACCTTTACACCCTACGGGCATCAATAAGACCCCTATAGCAGCTTCTGGGGTGGTGGAGGTAGGAGATCGGTGAGGTGCTTCAAGGTCAGGAGCTGCCCCAATTCTACGTCCTTCAAGTCTTGGGGGTTCGTTTTATCAACTTGGCCGGGGGCTGGTCAGGGTTTGTACAGGGTCTAGGCTCGTTTAAGGCTTTTGGAAAAAGAGCCGGATATCAAACGAGCGAGCTCAAGCAAAATCAGGTTTGGAACTTGCTCCAAATGGGTCTGTGGTATGCCACTGCTCGTGCGTTCCCCTCGGCCGATGGATTCTACTTCGGCTTCCTCCGGAATGCGCTGATGGGCCACTTCTTGTTCGAGTTCCTATCTTGGACAGGCAGGGCCCTGCATTGCTTTCCGGCTTTCCTGTGGCATATCGTAGGGTGCTTCAGATTCAAGGGGTTTCTATGTGGATTGCAGGCAATTCGCAGCCGACACTGCTGCAAACACATTGCAATGAACATCCCTGACCACAGCCAAAGCCTAAACTCCCAAGCCCTTCTGGTGCCAGGTACCTATTCAACCTTATAAACCCTAAACCCCAAACTCCCAAACCCTCGTGGTGCCAGGTACCTATTCAGGGCCGCTGATGGGAAACATCAACCCACCCTTCCCCTGGACCCGGATGCGCTTCATCCGCGGAACCATCAAGGACTGTCTGGTGCTTAGTAGGGAATGGGGGAAGGGATCCCTATGCTTAAGGTCCCTTATCGTAGTCCCTATAACCCATGCCCCCATTCCCTACTAAACCCTAAACTTTAAACCCTAAACCCTAAACCCTAAACCCTGTAACCCATTCCCCCATTCCCCACTGAGCACCAGACAGAGGAGCCCTTCTTCCAGTGCCTGGGCTACAAGCGAACCTGGCTGGACGTCTTAGTGTGCTCCTTGGTGGTACAACAGCTACCTATACTATTTTGGGGTTCCGTGTTATAGATATTTTGTAGGTTATACCCCAAAACCCTACTCCGATAATTCCCAACACTGTGTTGTGGTTCCGTGCTGTAAAAAGTTGTAGACTATGACTATGACTATACCCCAAAAACCTATTCTTGTCATTGAGGCTCCTCGGTGGTACCCATCATGATCTTTCTCCTGGTCACCCCGGACGCCGGAGTTTGGGAGGCTCTCTGGCCCGCCTGCGTCTCCCGGAGCAGTGACAGCTCGTTGTGTTTTTGACGTTTGGGATACCCAAGCAGATTACAAAAGTAACTGTCACCAAAAAGGGACACTTCAAAGACACCTACCTGAAGCTATTTAGGGTTTAGGGTTTATAAGGCTAAAACTCTAGATTCTAAAGCCTGGACCCTCAGACAAAAGGACGCGCGCGCCCTGAAACCAGCCTCAACCCTAAAGGGGGTTTAGGGTTGAGGGTTTAGGGTTTAAACCCGGAAGCCAGGTTTGGACGCTGTTCATCCTGGACTACTCATGCTACACAGGCTTCTTCGGTGCCTGGCATGGACCTGTCTCCCTGATCTTTGGATCAAGGGCTTCTAGGTGGCACGTTGGGCAACTTTGAAATTTCCCTCATGGCTCCTAAACCCTAAACCCCTAACCCCTAAACCCATTCCAAAATAATTTTCCAAGGCCCCAAAACGACAACCCAGGCTTTCTTCGGCCCCCAGGGGACGAATGCTGGGCTGCAGCTTGTGCTGGCGAGGGCAGTCCAAAAAGCGATAGTGGTCTTCCTATGGTAATTGGTAGGACTAGAAACAAAAAGAATAACATTGATACTAGTATGAATAGTAGTGGTAATAATGATGATAACACAGGTTTTTGCTGATTATGACGGTTCATTACTACCGCTACTATGCTTATTGTACATCCCCAGCCGTTCAACCCCAGCCACTACTTTAAAAAGCCGCCCTAGCTTTTTGGCCATCCTGGAAGGTGATGACCTGGATCGGCAGTGGTGTCGCCAAGCATGGGGACTGGTTCGTAGTGAACTTTGCGGCCGAGTGGGTGCTGCCCTACATCTTCGCGGGACCAACTGTTTGAGATTGCGCCCTTCACCTCTGAACCCTAAACCCTAAACCCCTAAACCCTAAACCCTAAACTCAGAATTAACAAGCCTTTCTTCAATAGTTTAGGGTTCCAGATGCCTTGGCCAGGAAGCCGCTTCTGGCAGAAGCTCATCTACAAGGACATCCCGGGAGGGGACTGCACCCCCACGCGACTGGCAGTCATCTTGGGCTACATGGCTGCGATACTGGAGTGGGGGGGTCCTCTCTTCCTGCTCTTCGCGCCTTTCTGTGGATCCTCTCAGGCCTCGTTGGCCTTCATAGGGCTGGGACTGATGGTTCTGATGCACATCTACATCATCGTCCACCTGCCCTTCATCGACGTTTTTGCCATCAACCTGATCCCGGTCCTTTGGTCCATCTATTGCTTCTGGATGACCAGCGTTGGCTTCGATTATGCGGACTTATGGCAAATGCCCACGCCTTTGAAACTCTGCTTCGTGGGCTTTGCTCTCCAGACCGTCTATGGGCAGATCTACACAGACCAAGTGGCGTTGAACATGTTAGTCTTGTTGTGATTCCTACCATGCACTCCCATGGGTTTCTTTTGGATTTGGCACGAGTACTTGGAGGATCATGGGACTTAGCAAGTAAGGTTATAAGTCCCCTAATTGGGGTTCTAAGTATAGTTACCTTAGTTATAACCCTACTTACTAAGTCCCATGATCCTTTAAGTACCCCCAGGTGTGCTACCAGAACTGCTACCGCTTCTGGTCCGGCAACTTCTCCTTCTCCTGGTTCCTGATGACCGACTCCGCCATTGAAAAGATGAAGATCCCTAGCTACAGTATTTCTGGGAAGAGAGCGTGTAAGTTCTTAAGCGTACGTGTGTATTCTGTGTCCTTTTTTGCGGTAAAAAAGCGGACGATCCATAGCAGAGATTCCCGACGAAGGAGCCGCGTGATCTCCACAGCAGTCTTCCCTCCTTCCGAAGATTTGAAAGCCTCCGGCCTGATGGCCGAGTGGGAGTGCGACTTCTTTGCTTCTCGTCGCTCAGTAGGTGACCTGTAACTTCTTTAGGGGTTAAATCTCCCGAGCATAATTAGTCGAAACGGTTGATCTCTTTGGGGCCAGGGAGCTAAAGCCCTAAAACCTAAAGCCCTAACACCCTAGAACCCAAAGCTCTCAAACCCTACAAGACCCGAAATCCTCAACTCAGCAACTAAGGCCTACTTTGCGGTGGGAATGCTTTGGTCCATCATGCCCTCTCAGCGGCTGTTACCGCTCATGGTGCACGAGGTCAGGTGCCCAAAAACGGAAATGCGAAAGAGATGGTTCAGGGTTCAGGGTTTAGGGTTCGGGAAGCCTTTCGGAGGCGGCCGGGGGGAGGGGAGGGGTAATATTCTACTGCGGGCTTCCACATCCCCCACAATCGATACCACTATATCACTGCGGTTCCAGGAGCACTTACAGAGCTTCTGAGTCTAAAGGTTGAGGTCCCACATACCTATAATGTTCGCGACTCAAAACCCTTAGTAAAGCCTGAGTAAACATATGTGTAGTTGTCTAACTTGGGGTCCCTTATGGGGTCCGTTTTACAAGGGTGCCGTACTATTTTGGGGACCTAAAGAGGGACCTGAATTTAGAGAACTACCCATATGAAGAAGAAGAACATCCCCAAGGTCACTAAGGGCAAGGCCCTCCACGAGCTGAACATGATGCCGGCCTGGGCGGTCGTGAACCATTGCATGGGCAGCGCCAGCAACGACGACGGCCGCGTGACCCAGCTCCTTCCACGACTCCAAGAGGTCGTGAACTTCGAGAGTGGAGAGTGCGTCTAGGCTCATTATGCCCTGATCTGTCCTTCTGGTGGTTTTTGGATGCTCAACACCCAGCTGCATAGCAAAAAGCGCTGGTTATTCTTTTGAAGGTTCGGGGTCAGGCTTCAGAAGACTTCGAGACTCACCACTGCTACCCGAAGTCGCAAGCATTCGCTGAGTGTCGGCGGCAGCTCTTAAAAAGGAGCTCCAGGGCTTCGTAGAGGTAGCAGCTGATAGACAAAGCTTTTTGCACGCGGCCCGAGTTCGTGAGAATTGGTCGCCCTTTTGGGTGGCCGAAGGGCTCTGATTCGTGGAGACGAACACATGGGTAGTTCTATAAACTAGAGTCCCTTTTTAAGTCCCCACAAAATCGGGCACCCTGACAAAAAGGACCCTAAAAGGGACCCTAATTTTTAGAGAACTACCCACATACAAAGGTATCTGCCTCCGGTGCAAGTCCTGCTCCGGCTTCGGCGGCAAGATGGCCTATGAGGCGCTGGACCTCTGTAACGGACAGCTCTTCTCAGGAGCTGCCATAAGTATAATGTAAGGACCTAATCATAATTAAATGCCTATACTACTTCGGGGGGGCTCCTTGTTATAATTAGAGTACAACATACCCCAAAACCCTAGCCTACTTTCTTAAGGCCCCTATAGATTAGACAACTTTCTGGAAGCAGCCGGTCTTAAGGTCTAGAGCGGGTCGATGGTCTGGCGGGTTATTTGTCCTTTAGGGTTTAGGGTTATTTGTCCTTTAGGGTTTAGGGTTTAGGGTTATTTGTCCTTTAGGGTTTTGCCTTGAACGAGTTTAGGTTTAGGGGTTCCTTTGTGGTCTACGTTGTTCCTTCAGGTCTTTGTTCTCTTGAACTTAGTGGCTGAGTAGGTAACCTTTAACCTTTTGGGGCTCTTAGAATCCTACTATACTTCAAAAGGTTAACCCTTTTTGGGCTAGGGTACTCAGCCCCTAAGATAATTAGAATAGGGTTTTGGGGGTTCCTTATTATAGTCATAGTATAATATACCCCAAAACCCAGCCCCTGAGTGAAAAGTCTTGTTTGAGAGCTTTGGCAGAGCCAGGAGTCTGGGAGGTCTCGGATGCCGTGAAGCTCCGCAAGCCTTCCGACACGCTGGAGCCAGTTTTACCATCCCTGAACCTCAGCGGTTTAGGGTTCAGGGGTTCAGGGGTTTAGGGTTAAGGGTTTAGGGTTTAGGGCTTAGGAACTTACCATCCCCATCCCGGGACATGTGCAGAGTCCAGATCCTCTAAGCAAGCTTGGATTTGGTAGAGCTCTCCGGGCTCGGCAGACCCACCTTGGAAATCTCGCACAGGACCTGCTCAGCAAGATCCCCCTCCGCGCCACCGCCTAAAATTGAAAGACGCACCTCAGATTGAGGGAGACCGACTTTGCAGTATGCCGACGGAGAAACAAAGTGGACAAGAACGCAGCTGTGAAGTCATGTAAGGTTCCAGTTGTTCTATTTTCCCAACAATGGGGACTACAAGAGGATACCGTTTAAAGCTCATTGTGCAGGTTCCCGAAAAAATCTTCGAATCCGGCGGAGGGACCGGAAATGCGCAGAAGTCAACAGACGCCTCTCCTGGAGTTGGTGGAAAACCTAAACAGACAGGGATTTAGGGTTTAGGGTTAACAAGAGTGAGGGCTGGGAGTTTGGATTTACGGCTGGTTTAGGGTTAACAAACAAGAGTGAGGGCTAGGAGTTTGGGTTTAGGGCTGGGATTTAGACTTGCTTTGCTTTTGCTGTCATGAACAGGGAGAAAAGCGGAAGTTGGTGAGCCGAACGGGAGGTGAGCCAGTGACGTTGTTCAATGTCCCGTGCCTCCCGAAGATGCAGCTCGAAAACAAGGGGTACCTTATTCTGGGGTCCTTATGATTAGGATCCTACTATTTAGGGTACTATATTAGGGTCCCCAATTTTCGGAACCCCATGCTGGCAAACCCTACATGGACAGGTTCCGCTTCTTGAACATCCCCCCCCCTTTCGAGACAAAGCGAGAGGTTGGCTCTTTGTCCACACCAGCGGGGGTTTAGGGTTTAGGGTTTAGGGTTTAGTTCAGGGGTAACGGACAGCAGCAAAGCCTCCTGCGTCAACGCAGACTCGAAAATGGTGGTAATGGAGAGCTCTCGGGTGAAAGCTGTCATTCACATGCCAGCATGCAGAAATGCTTGTCCACGGCTTGCAAGTGTAGTTTCCTTGCCTTTTGCCGCAGTCGGCTCAATCTTCTCTATTTGAGAGATTGTTTGACAAACATTACCTACACGTTTCATGCCATTGTCCAGGCAAGGACTCGGGCTGTGGGGGTGAAAAGCATAATGCTGGGATCCTGTTCTGAAGAACCCGGGTTCCAGGAAGCTTTCGTTTGATGTCGTTCCCATTGTTTGGGAGCCGGCACGACGCATCTTCGATCACTTTCAAAAGCGAGGGATGCTTCTGGAACGTGAACAGATCTGCAGTGCAAGCTCACGTGGGGAACCGAACCCGAGAGTCAGACAGAATCTGAGACGCTGGGGCCTGCACCCAAAAGCCCAAGCCCAAGCTTCCAATGGAAAACAACCGGTTTGAATACCCTAAACCCGAAACCCTAAACCCTAAACCACATAAGCCATAAGCCCAAACCCTTGAATACCCTAAACCCTAAACCCTAAACTACATTGGTTGCAGAACCTCGGCACTCATCCCGGCAGGCCAGTTCGGCTGGCATCTTACCTCGCCTGCCTCTGCGCAGCCCTGCGGGTGATTCGGCTAGCTATATGGGAATTTCGGAAAGTGGGGGTACCTTATTTTGGGGGTCCTCATAATTGGGATCCTACTATTCAGGGTACTATATTAGGGTCCCCTATTTTCGGAAACCCCCATATTATCTACCCAGGGGCTCCAATGTAGTTCCTTTTTGGGTCTGTTATGGGTTTTGTGGTAAGGAATGAAAGTATAATATCCAAAAAGGAACTACATAGGAGCCCTTGGGTAGATTGACTCTATGGCCTGCAAGCATCAAGCGCCTGTGACGTCAGAAATAAGCTACCGAGCCGAAGCCAAAACAAGCACTTCTCATTCTGCTTTCTGCATTTTGAACGCACGACGGCCCAGTGCTCTTGAGTATCGGCGTAGCCTAAAGTTAGCAGCGGAGCTGTACTGCCTGGCATGAACCACGTTCATGTTCAGGACCGTCAGCACGACAAAGTACTGCACGGTACCAACAGACTCGTCGAGAGGTTTTGTGGGCAGAATGTTATATGACCATTTGCAGGTTTATTCTCTCTTAGCTGAATAAGCTCGCGGCCGTGAGGAGCTTTCTGAAGTAGATCTTATGTCTTATGAGAGATTTGATACAGAAGAGCTGCACACCTCTGCCAAACAGGGTGGGCAAGGGGAGGAGCATCATGCGATTCAGAGAGCGGGGTGTATCTATGAATATACTTAAACGCAGCTCGGTGGATATGTTTTTGCCGGTGCAAAGAGAGGACGATAGATGAACAGATAGAGAAGTAGAGAACAAGCTTGTGCACCAAGAACGGTGAGTCTGAAGTTCTGACCAAGCTTGAGTCTTTCGAGGACCACGCTGCAGGGCAGTGGCTTCAGGGACAGGGTCTCGGGATAGTGGATTACGGGCACAGCGGATTCCTGGCCATCTAGAGTTGATAGGATGGGGTGCCCGGTTCTGAAACCCAAGTTAGAGCGCTGGCAATCGCATTCAGGGTATAAGGAGGCCATCAGGCCAATCATGAGGCCCTTTCGGCCTATGCTTGGGTGTCTCGAGATTCCAGTTCAGAAGCTGACACACACTTCGGTCTGGAATTACTGAAAGCCTATAGCTCACATGCTTCTGGATCGCAGGATCACGACGCAGGGCCTCTCATCTATCATGCTTTGAGAGAGATCCAAAGTGCACTAGGCAACCGTTCCAGCTTGGACTTGGGACCCTTCAGTGGGATCGCTCATGATAGTTTTTACTATACAGTGAAGTACTAAGACTACTTACCTTGGAGTCAGCAAAAGCAGGGGGTCCCTGTGCAAAGGTCTCTCGATGGCCTCGTGATTGCAAGCTGCTACCCTAAACCCTAAAGGCCCTAAAGGCCCACTAAAGGCCCTAAAGGCCCTAAAGGCCCACTAAAGGCCCACTAAAGGCCCTAAAGGCCCTAAAAGGCCCACTAAAGGCCCTAAAGGCCCTAAACTTTGGCCCTAAACCCTAAACCAGGACAGAGGGCGAGCTGCAGCTGCCTCCCGGCCTCAGGCCCCGCTCGGATATCGGTCATCGGGTTGCGTCAGTGGCTAGGGTGAAGGGAGGCAGCGATCCCGTCGTCATCGAAGGCCTTCAAAAACTCCCTCCGAGGTCTACCCTAAACCCTAAACCCTAAACCCTAAACCTAGGTGGGGATGTCGGTTTGGGTTGCTGAGACGAAAAAAAGACGGGTGTGCTCACCACAGTGATCTAGGGTGCCCTCCATGTCGATCTTGCTTCGTTGGTTTAAGGGGCTTGGGCTTGGGTTTAGGGTTTAGGGTTTAGGGCTTAGGGCTTAGGGCGCTTAGGTGGGTCTGAGCGGACGTCAGCTTGTCCCAGATTCTGAAACCACAGCGACATTCCTGTTTGTCGGTGTTGGGGTGTGGCATTCAGTATTGTGGTGGGGTGCCAAATTCCATGATGAGTTGGTCGTAGAGGCCTGAACAACTGACAGGGGTTGAAACTGGAGTTCAACAGCGCCTTGTTCCGGAATCCGACAGATTGAAGCATGAAGCCGCTCCCAGGAGAGGGTGGTGTGCAATCTGGGTTCGGGCAAAAACGGTGATGCTCGACCGCTGCTGAGGAAGTTTCTTCCATGGGGTTGGGTCAGGTTGATTGTAAGATGCCGCTGATGTATGGGAAGCTCCGTGCAATGACCGAGGAAGGGTTGTCGATAGCCGACAGATGCGCCGGAAACTTGACTCGTGTCGATCATCCCTATTGGGACCTATACACCGTGGCAAAAGGCGTTTCTTTGGAACTCGTTGGTAGATCATGTGGATCTGGACTAAAGACTGAGCTCGTCGAGGACGCAACCTACGAGCGACATCACGCCCTGCCGGACTATCACCACGTGGCGGATTCAGGGCTGGGAGTCTTCAACAGACATTGTGCATATGCGCGGCTTAGAACCATAGACCAACTTGCCGGAGACCAATCAGCGACGGACCACTCCCAGGCCGTTTCGCCCCGTCCAAGATGAGTTACCAGAGTACGGCAATCGTGCTCAGCATGAGGGTTCAGAATTCCCGGTACACCACTACTACTGCTGCTACTAACTACTAGCTGCTAGCTGCTAGCTGCTTGCTAACTATTAACTACTAACTACTAACTACTAGCTACTTACTACTACTACTACTACTACTACTACCACTACTACTACTCTACTACTACTACTACTACTACTACTACTACTACTACTACCACTACTACTACTCTACTACTACTACTACTACTACTAC
>CAJNDV010004558.1:63491-78486 GCA_905221635.1 Symbiodinium sp. CCMP2456 | reverse complement strand
AGGGGTTAGGGTTTAGGGGTTAGGCTTTGACAGGGAGTTTTGGATTTTGGGTGGGGGGTTTAGGGGTGGCAAGGGGCTTTGGGATTAGTAGAGGTTTAGAGGTTAGGGTTTGGGGCCAAGTTTGTTGGTCATTTTCGACAAGGGCTCTGGTGAGGGATTGGTGAGTCTTTATCAGGCTTTGAGAGGTTTTGCCAAGTGCTGCTTAACCTTCTATCGAAAGGGAACTCCTAACCGGTTCGTCGACAAAGGCAGGTTACTTGGGACCGAAGTCTGGAGACCCTAAATCCTCAACCCAGCACAAGAAACAACGCTGGAGGCCGCAGGTTCGGCCAACTGCGTCGTTCAAAGTCGCCACTTCCGTTCTCGGGTTTAGGGTTTCAAGGTTTAGGTTTAACAGTCTACGTATCTTTTGAATTCACTTTAGTACATGTCGGGAACCCTCTTAGGTCACCGACATGCAAATTTCATATATTTGGTTATTGTTATGACTAGACATCCAATGTTAGTCAGTACTACTACCACTACTACTACTCTACTACTACTACTACTACTACTACTACTACTACTACTACTACTACTTCATCCGCCGGTCCAGCAACCACACCCCTGCGGTTTGAAAGCTAGTAAGCCCGCTCTGTTCCCACACTGTTTGGGAGTGCTGGCTTGTCCCAGGAGCGAACATTTGCGATCTCGGCGAGGCAGTTTTCACTTTGGAGAGCGGCGCTTCCCTCCGCTTGGAGAATGTATCGTTTCGGGGACTCATTTGGGTCTCCGCTGGAGAAGACGCGAAGATTGACATTGTGAACAGTCACATCCACAGCTTCCACCACCGTGAGCCAGAGTGGCTGCGTTTGATGCCGGGGTCGGATGTCCAGGTCACGGTTACACACAGCCTCCTACGGAAGGCGACAATGTTGGCCGAAGGGAGCAAAGTACGTCTCACGCTCACTGACACCACGATCAATGTGTGGACCGGCTTCGTGATCTTCAACAGCACGTCCGAAGTCGTTATGGAGAGGGTGCGGGCAAACTGTGACTCCCTTTGCGTGTGGCAGCATGAAGGTAAGATCCTGTTGCGGGTAAGGGAGTCCTTGATCAACAGCACTTCTCCATTTGACGCACAGTCGAAATCTGGGCTTCCAGCTTCATCTTAAGGCAACCTAGGCATTCTTTGTGCATGTCATAAAAAGTGCACTCGCTGTGCTGGAAAATACATGTTTGAGAGCTTCAACATGCAACCCAGGCTTTCAGTGGCTATCATCCGCAGCGGCTTGCGCGGAAGAAACACGGGAACTGCCGTCGAAGTTCGCGGTGATGGCAGCGAAACCAGACTGTTCCTGACAGGCGTCGACATCGTGGGCTTCGACAAGGGAGTTTCCGGCAATTCGTTTGGGTTTGGAATGTCCATGTAGTCTCTAGTGACTCTAGTGTTAAAGTTGGAGAGCTGCCGTAGTGGAACCCGGAATGTAGATTGTCTGAGCCGGCACTGACGGATGTTCATGGCAAGTAGAATGTGGGACTTGCAGCTAAGGTTATTGCAGATGATGTCAACCTTCAGATGACGAACGTTCACATTTTTCATGCTGCCGATTACGGTTTGTTCCTGCGCCGCGGCACGATTCAGGCGACTGATCTTGTCGTTGCGGGCTGCTTTTCGTCGGGCCTCAGCTTTGACGATCAAGCGGGGCTCGTGCGGGGAACATTGATACTCAACTTATTCAGTTGGTATCAGCCAGGAAAAGTCGCGGTTCATGATGCCAATTTTCGAATACTCCCCGGCACATGGGGACTTTGGACATATGTCGTAGGAGCAGTCGCCGCGTCAGCATTTGGCACACTATGCTTACAGTGGTCCGTCAAAATGCACTTCCTGCATTCCGACCGAACCAAGCGCGCCGCATTCTCATCCTGGTATGCATCAATGCTGCCATCATGGTGTGCTTCATTGGGGCAAGCCCGAGGCCCATCATTCGGATCCGTCATCTATGCGGCTGCAGGGACAGGCGTCTTGTTCTGGCTGTTCTCTGCAGCATTTCCACTCCAGATGTGCGGCGACATGAACAAAATGGTACAGATATTGAATGAGCGTGGAGTGAAACATGTTCGGAGGGAAGATGGGATGATGGGATTCTTATCAAGAAACTATTCTCACGTGGCAACACCTTTTGGCGCCTACTTCTTCTTGGTCTTGGCAGCTGCTGCCTACCTCTACATTACCGTGGGGACACAAATCGAGAATTTCAAGCTTGTGGCAGAACGCACGCAGGCCAACAAACTGCAGAAGGAGAAGGACCCTGGAAGATCGCAGCATTCCTGGTTGATCTTCATGAATGATCTTTTGGGGGGTTAAAGTCGAAGTTCTAGGTAGTTACTTAGGACAACGTGTCTAGTACCTTTCATAGGAGCATCGGGGTCTGGATCACAGAAAACAGATTGCGCGCGCGCGCGTGTGTGTGTGTGAGCGAGACTGAGTGAGAGAGTGAGAGAGAGAGAGAGAGAGAGAGAGAGACAGAGACACAAAGACCCAGAGAGACTGAGAGACTGAGAGACACAACACAGACCCAGAGACACAGAGACACGAGAGAGGCAAAGAAAGAGAGAGGGGGAGAGCGAGAGAGAGGAACATAGAGAGAGAGAGAGAGAGGCAAGAGAGAGAGAGAGAGAGAGCGAGAGAGAAAGAGCGAGAGCGAGTGCGAGAGCGAGAGAGCGAGCGCGAGAGCAAGTGCGTGAGCGATACAGCGAGTGCGTGCGCGAGAGCGAGAGGGCGAGAGGGCGACAGGAAGGGACTAAAGGAAAGAAACAAAAAATGAAAGCATGAATGACTGAGCGAGTGAACGAAACAGTGAAAAAACAGACGGTAAGAGTAAGAACAAGATAATGAAAGAAATGAAGAACTACTTGCGAACGACTGCAATAAGGGCAACATGTATGGCGAAATGAAGGAACAACAATGAGAACGGCTTCTACCAAAAACACGTAGAACACACAAACGGCACATGAGCAAAAGAGATAGATAAATAAAGAAACCATTACGAAGACAAAGATCCACCGTTTCAAAAATTACGGAAGCAAGACTATGAGGAAATGTAAAGCAGCTAACGAACGAAGACAATGCCTAACGAGGGAGGGTGATAAGGAAAGAAGCAAGTTCCAAGACAAAGACGCAATAGTGGAATCAACAACAACCACCACCACTGCCGCCGCCACCACCACCACCAACAGCAATACCAACACCAACGCCGCCACCACCACCACCCGCAACAGTAACAACACCACCACCACCAACAGGCAACAGCAACAACTTCAACAACAGTTACTAGTTGTGGTGGTAGTAGTCGTAGTAGTAATGATAGTAGTACGAACACTTGTACCAGTATACCAGTACCTTAAGTAGACTGCTGATGCGGCCCGCCAAGCCCAATCTGGAAATCAAAGAAATATATTTGTTGCACGCCGGAGTCGAGATTCCAGCCAAACGCACCTGCAACCACTCAGCACAAGTTGTGTGGATTGCCGATGACGTTGTGAAATCACGTTTGGCCAGCTTTGCAGCCCTGCGGAGATTCAACACAAAACAGCTTCCACCAAGTCAAGACACCATGTGCTGCAGGACGCCCTCAAAAAGGGCCTTGACAACCTCGAGTTGCGGGCGGACATGGCATATAAGCATAACGAGATCTTCCGGTGGTTGGTCCTCGAAGAAAGTACCAAGGCGGGGGCCATGTGTCGCGGTTTCATGAAGGCAGTCTTGAGCAGAGAGTTTGCCCAAGGCTTGCTCACATGCCCCCTGGGCATCATAAGCAGATGGAAGCGCTTGCTGATAGTATGTGGGGTCGAAAGTCCATATCTGTGAATCTTTGTCCCTTGGCGACTCCTTGCTTTGCAGGTGGTGGCAGACACAATTTTCAAGGAGATGCTTGACAAGGCAAAGAAAGAGAAAGCCCGCATCGCCATGTGGATCGATCAGCGCAGGGTGTGGTACTCGATAGAGGATGATGGCAAGCGCATGCTGCAGCTTGAGGCCATCCCATGTAAGGGTCCATTTTTTGACCCTAAACCCTAAACCCTAAACCCTAAATTGAGGTGTCGGGTCTTGAAAACCCAGGTCCCCTTTCCGCCCTTCTGGATTCCGCGCATCGCAACTGGCTGAGCCAACTAGCCAGGAATTCACGTTTCCAGGTTGTTCTCCCTGAAATTCTAAGTTCTAGACCCAACTCCAAACCCCCAGTCTACTCCAGACCTCACCCTAGGCCCCAAAGCCCAAAACTGAACCCGAAGATCATCAGGCCATCGAGTCTGAGCCTTCTCTGCCGGTGCAGCCCCCTCTTCCAAAGTCCGTCACCGACGCCGAGGAGCCTGAGAAGGAGGCAAGGCGCCGTGTGCTGGGCTTAGGGTGCCAGTCACGAAGGGGTGGACCAGAACGGAACAGAACTCAAGGTAATCATGCTCACTTCTGTATAGAGCTTTGCTCTCCCCCTGAAGGCGGTCGAGTTCCTGTACCGCGTGGGCAGCTGGTTGCGGGGTTGTTTTCAGAAGGAGCTCGTGTGTTTGATGTTGCTCGGCTGGGTTCAGGGATGACGCACTGGCCCAAAACTGTGTGAAGACACAAGCCTGGAAAACACCCATGCAGGAGCTGCGGGCGCTTTGCCAGGAAGTGACTGGGATGCTCTGGGCCTGAAGCTGATGTGCATGTGCAAAAGTGTAGTGGTCAACCATGATCAAACTCCAACCAAGCCATATCGCAAGACTGCAAAACGCTTATGGGTACTTCCTAGATTCCAACTGTAGACCTCAACCTTGGGCCAACCTCAACACTCCTGGACCAATCAGGTAAATGGAGTCAACAGCAAGGAGGACCTTGTCAGCTTAGTGGGTTCTACTGAGCTGCACTTCGACCCGATGTGGCATCCCATGCAGCCGAACCCTCAAGCCGAGGTGCACGTGAGATACCGCTTCGGAACGTCATACTGAGTTTAGGGTTTGTGGTTTAGGGTTTAGGGTTGGGTCAGAGCCTGTGGAGGTACGTAGTACAATCTGTTCCGCTGGTCGTAGAGCGGCATGTTCCAGCAGCTCTCACTTCATCAAAGCCGAAGCCCTACAACCTAGCCCGCCGGGAGGCAAAACAGGTTTTTCAGGATTTGAGACCTGGGTGAGAACCCCGCAGACCTCGGGCAGGGGTCTCGTAGAACACGGCCTGGCCTTACCCAAACGCAAGACAGACTATCACTAGCGACTCTGCTGTTGTCTATCTGTGGCATTTCGTGATTACGGCTCGGCCTTTAGGACATGTATCAGGCTCAGTCCCTTCATTCTACTCATGCAAACATACGTATGTACAAGAATGGTTAGGGCGACTCCAGGTAAGAGCTACCACCGGTCAACCATCACATATCCATCCTACGAAGCATCTCGTTAACTTGTTACGTCCACAAGAATGAGCATTGAACTGTGCACCCAACACCCTTCTCCGACAAAACTGAAGCGATACAGGCAAGGACGACAACCGCCAGCCGAGACTGGCAGTTGCAAACCAGATGGCGATAACTGTCCCCAAAGGTGGGCGTGCACGTGGGCCTCCTGGTGGCGCCCGTCAAGTCCAAGGAAAGGGCACAGGACAAGTCTTTGAAGGGAATGAAAGGAAGGGTCGCGGCTTGAGGCGTAGGGTTGTCATGGTTTGGCACAAGTATGAGAGATTCATGCCGGGAACGCGAAGCTGGCCCACAACCTTGAAACCTGTGGCTGGGAAGAACACGCCCTATGCATATATCGACTCCCAACGCCCAACACAGGATAAGATCAACAACGACTATGTCGAGAAGGTTGATGCAGGCAAGTCTGCACCACCGGGCTCTAGTAAGCCGGCATCGCGCTACACTGAGAAGCCTGCAGCGCGCTACGTGTGCCTCTGGCTTCAGAGAAGGGTCATCTCGCAAAATACTGACGGTCACGTTGTAGAGGTTGTCGATTTTCCTCAAGTGACCAGCTAAACTACGCTCAATACCCTATCTTCGTTTAATGGGTTTAGGGTTTAGGGATGTTTAGGGTCTCGGGCTGGCATGGCTCTAGGTGTGACTTCCTTCGGGCGACCATCTTCGCTGCGGACCCCTTCGTGCTTGCCATTGCCTTCCGCTTGCTGAAGCAGCGCTTCAAGGACGGGGTAGCGGATCAGGCTTTCGACTTGGGGTTTTACAAGGCTTCAATGAAGCTACCTTGCGGATTTGTCACTGCGTTTTCAAGTGTTGCGTCGCAAATCTCCGTCTCCTGTCACTGTGGCATTCCAAGGGGCGTCTCTTATAAGGAGCTCGAGTTTAGTTTGTCCATGCTTCGTTGTTAGTGTTTTTGTTTACTTTGTGCATCCCGTTCAGGTCTCATCTTGCTATGCCGTTCAGCTTCTCTGCTTTTCCAGTGGTAGTCTCTCGTGCTATAGTTTTGTATTTCTGAGGTTCCGTTTCTTTGTGTTCCCGGTCGTGCTGGTACGGCTCCTCATGTTCACAGTGTTGATATCATGGGGTATTGTTGCGTGTTTGAGCGCTGCTTCGGCTGATGGCTAGACTGCAAGGCAGAGAGAGGAGCACGAACAAGCTTCAACCTGCGGGTACCAACTGTCATACTGCGATGGGGAATACCGCTTCGCAAATGGCCGTGCTCAAGCATTTGTACATAAACGTGCTTGCGCCTTTGTAGTTTCGCCTTAAATCGCCCACCCATGCTGCGCCCCTCCCTGTCAATGGCAGGGTTCTTTGCCTGTACGCCTTGGGGCAGTATGACCGCAGCTTTGATGCCTGCTGTCGTCGTTGGTGGTGGTGTTGTTGCTATTGCTGTCTCCTTCTGGTTGTTGTTCTTCGAACCATTGTTGTTGTTGTTGGTACAGAAAAAACAGCAGCCCGCAATTGTTAAATGCAAACATTTCGAGATGCTTCCGGCGACTGCAAAGGGTGCCTCTAGAGTTTCGGGGAACGCTAGCCATGGTTTACACAGCACCTGCCCTATGATAGAAATGTGGCGTAGGCTGGGTGACGGGCTCCAGTTTTTGTTTTATGGCAGCAGGTAGAGACAAAGGCCCCATTGAAATCACAACAACCGCCTACACTACACCATGTTTCCACCCCAGGTACGGCCTTCATAGGTTTTGCAAGGGATTTAAAACTTACCAGTAATGTTGCCATGGGATTCTGCAGGGCTTTATGGAATGTTCGATAAGGATGTGGAAGGATTTTACGTGATGATTTTGATGGGTGTTAAGGGTTTCCGGGGTCTTTGGAAGGGCATTTCGAAGGATCTTAGTCGCTGCAGCCCAGAGCTGAAGCCCAAAACGAAAAAAAGGGTTTAGGGTTTAGGGTTTAGGGTTTAGGGTTCTGAAGCTTAGACACCCGTGAACCCTGGACACCTACCGTACGCGCCCTGATAAACCGGGAATCCTCTGAACATCCTTGGACATCCTTTGAACTTCCTTGGAAATCATCGTTGGAAATCATTTCAAAATGTTTGAAAATCCATGGAAAGTTTCGGAAATCTTGGAAATCTGAAAAACTTCTGCAAATCCTTCAAACCCTGTACACCATAGCCATAGCCACTGTGTTGTTGTGGGGGGGACAAACAACATGACGGGGCTCCTGTTTTTGTCTCTGCCTAGTTGGTGTACAGATAACAAGCAGATACATGGGTTGACGGGGCTGCAGTTTTTGTTGTTGCTGGTGCTGGTGCTGGTGTTGGTGTTGGTGTTGGTGTTGGTGTTGGTTTACACATAGGTTGCCTGCTCAGTATGCGATATGTTCGGCATATTTAACATGGAACTATGCTTTGCCTACGTAACCTACGGCGATTTCGAAAGCGCACAGCTGCCTACAGGTTGTGCATGGCGATGCCTCAGTTGCGACGTCGATCTAGACCCTTCGAACTGCCCTGCGTGATAGCCGAAACGACCATGAGTGATGAGCTGCGACTGGAATCCCAAGCCCCAGCCCTGTGAGGTCGTCAGGGTCAAGAACAAGTTCGGTGACAACACATTGGCCACAGACCTTCGCACCAACCTCCTTGTGAATGTTCGTATCAGGCGGGCAGGGTTACGATTCCAACAAAGCTTCAGTGTAGGAAAATGCTAGTTTGGAACATTTGACAGGGAGTTGAGACTATCTTGATGGCGGTCTTGGAAAGCACCTGCCAGCACCCTAAACCCTAGCCCAAAGGATCACCCCGAAGTGGCATGCTGCAAGCAATAGCCTAGATAGAACAGCTCCTTCCGCGCAGCCTCAACAAGTGAAATTCGCGGGCAGAAATCTTAGAATGCATGGTATTATTGGGATCTTCTTTGTGCTGAAAGGCTCCTGCTTTCAACTTGTCGGTAGCAGCAGGCACGATGGTCTCGGTCTGGAACATATCGGGGAGGTGCAGTTCCTGCTACAGGATTACCTCACGGCACCTTGGATGGGTTTTGCTTGTGGTACCCTTCTCGCGGCGCAGCCAGGTGTAGGGGAGCATCAGGCACTGGCGCAGGTCAACAACACTTTCAGAAATGCAGGCCGAACGCGGATGCCTAATTGTGAACGCCCCCCGACTACTGCGAGGGCCATACTTGCAGGAGCCCTCCTCAAAGGAGGTTTATGTCTTGGTCAGGTCTACAGAGCTACGCCGAAACCAGATTGGTTTCATTCGCCCAAAACATTGCACGAGATGATGACAGGAATTCGCTCCAAGAAAGCACCATGCTTAAGTTGCGCACTGGTTTCTCACGTCGTGTGTTCAACAATGTTGCTATGGTTGCTCCTATAGCCACTTCAGTTTATGACGATGGAGTATGAGATGCCCATTGCAACAACGATCCAGTTTTCATGCGGCGTCGTTTTATCTTCCAGGCTATCTCATACAGTAAGCCCGAATGTCGTGTGGCGACGTGAATCTCGAGCCTTGGCGTGGCCGGCTGCTGCTTCGTGTCTGGATCGTCGCAGAGAAGCTCAGACAACAAACACTGCGACAGGCGATTCTGTGGGTGTGAGTCTGACTCTTTGAGAGTTGAATCCAAAAATCTGCAGATCATTGGGGTTCAGGAGTTCAGGTTGTCGGACAGGTACGGACTGAAGCTTACAAACAATCACTCCAAGTCGCAGCAGACAATGAGGAGTCAAACGGAAACGGGAGGGGTTGTGGGAAACCACCGGCGTCAACCCTGAACTCTGACCCTCAAGTTCTGCCAGCGCAGACCTCACGGCCACTAGCATTCAAGCCTGCACCGGCTGTGGGCGCCGTGCGTACGAATACACTACATCCTCTGCACCCTTGACCTAAGAACCCCACGGTGGAGCCACGGTGTTTGGGGAATAGCAGAGGCCCCCTGCGGCTGAGGCAAAAGATTTGCAACACCTCTACTACGACGTTGAGAGGGCCCGCGGTGCAGGCCAGCAAGTGGATCCGCTTACCGATGAGTTGAACCATTGTGCGGCCGACCGATGCTGTTGTGGAACGAGCTGCACCCGTCAGGTCCTGTGCGACAGCTAGAAGTGTAAGCACTTGGACGGTGCTGTATATCCTCTCTCGGGTTTGATGATCAACCGTGAAGCTTGTCGCCTTAGTGCGCTTCTTGTCATCGCACGGGCAGTGGAATGGCACACGCGAAACCTTGGCAAAACAGCGACCTGAACACTCTGAGGATCCCAGGAGGATAAGCCATTCAACCCAGGTTCACAGTCAGACCAAACTCCAGTCTGAATCAAGAAGTGGGGGTTTCCGAAAATAGGGGACCCTAATATAGCACCCTAAATAATCGGATCCCTATTAGAAGGATCCCAAAATAAGGTACCCCTTATTTTCGGAAACTCCAAGAAGTGACCGACTCTCATGCCAGTTCACCAGGTGAGCTGGTCGACAAGCCTATCTTCGCTTGAGCACGGCCCAGCCGGGTGCGCCGCTGCACACAATATCAACAAGTTGTTGAAAGATATTGACATTGCTTGAGATGTGTTGGTACCGGTCTGCTTGTCAAACAGATCCCAAAAGCAAGGATCGTTTGCCTTAGGTGGAAGGTTTCAAACCTAAGGCTCATGTTTAGAAGCTCTGGTTTTGGGAATGTCTCGAGCTCTTGGTTTGAAGATTCGGAGGTGTTCTTGTCTTCAGGGTCCAGGGCTCGGTTTTGCTAAGAACCTCGTCAAAGGAAAGCCTTCCACAAGATCACCTAAGCACTCCAAGAAAGCCTAGCCAGGGCAAGTCTAAAGCCAAAGAGAGCACGGGAAGGGCAGGCTTCCTCGTACCAGAGCTCTACGACTTGTTGGTGAGCGTTTGAGGCTGTTGTTTGCACTGACACGCTTTTGTTGTGACATTGTACAGTTTAAATTTTCCGACTTTGATATCTTTATGCATAGATTTGGGGTCCAAATGTGCGGGCTTGGCAGGCTTAAAAGTTGGCACGTCAATAGGCCCGGCAGGACTCCCCCAGATCCAAACTAGCATCGTGAGGTCAGGTTCAGGCACTCCCGTCTAGGTTCTAGATCAAGATGGATCGAGTGCTGGATATTCTCTGCGTCCGTGGAGCGTCTCTCTGGGGAAATCACCAGGTGACCTGCTCGACAAGCCGATCTTTGGCTGAGGATGGCTGGTCCAGTTGCACAGAGACGATGAACGAAGACAATATAATTTATAATACATGCAAACATACATCTTGTCGCAAGTCTGCTTGCCGTGCTTAAGGAAGGGATCCTGAAATCCTAAAGCTCGAATGAGTTCGTGGGCAACTTCTAAGCGGGCAAGCACGGGGCCTGGGATCTGAGGTTAAGGAGCTCGGGTGGTGGGGATGTCAGCGATCATATGGTTTGGAATTTGGGAGTTGTTGCCTCGGACAGCAAGGTGTGATGGTTCGAACTCTAGGACTCAAGATTTTCAGGCTGCGTTTGTGCTCACAATGTTTGTAAGACTGTTTCTTACTTAGTAAGTAAGAACCGGCCAACTCCGATCATGGTTGTTTCAGTCTTACACAGGACGAGGTTTCGACATTTATTTAGGGGCTTCGAGTGTCAATCGTTTTGCATGTGCCACTCCGTGTAGAATGCTGGTATGGATGCTTCACGGCAAGCAAAGCAGACCATTGCAATGCTATTGCGACAAGGTTCTCGGCAGGTCTTCCGGCTGAAAGCAGTCACGCCCTGCGCAGTTTCATTTCAACCTTGAGTCTGGTCACAGACCATGATCCTTCTTCGAGCACGCCAGTGCAAGGCTATTCGAGAAATCCCATGTGCATGAAGCTAACAAAACGCTTCGACGTTCACATGCTAGCCAGCAGGCAGACATGTTTGCCCATGGCTTGCCATTGTTGTTTTCTTCGCCTTTTGCGGCAGCCGTGGCTCAATCTTCTCAGTTCGAGAGATTCCCTGACAAGCACGACGCATCTTCGAAAGGAACTTTCCACTTTGAAGGAAAACAGATCTGCTGTGCAAGCTCATGTGACGAACCGAACCTGAGAGTCAGAAAGAGACGCTGGGGCCTGCACCCAAAAGCCCAAGCCCAAGCCTCCAATAACAAAACAAACGGTTTGGACGCATTGGGTACAGGACTCAGCAATGGGTTTAGGGTCAGGGACCCCGAGCCAAAACCCCAGACCCTAAGCCGCAATGAAGAGATACACGGCATGGGTTGCACATGTTTCCGGCTCCCGTTGCTCATTGACTTGCAGTGCCTCGTTCGGAAGAGGCATGGATGCGGATGCTGTTCAGCCCAGCTCCTACAATTTCTGAAGTCGACCAATACAAGAGTTTCTGCCTAACTTAACGATAATTACGGGTCCTTTTATTGTAGGGTTACCAGTATGATAATGCGGGTCCCAATGTAAATTGCCTCCATTTGGGGAACAGTAATAGGCCGGCCATGTTCCACATGGTTGCGAGGTGTTCGCTTGCAGCTGATGAGCGCCCCCGCGCTGCATTTTGTGCCGATTTTGTCCTTATCTTACTGGGCTTCAGGTGCCCCAGGATATTTATGACACGCTTTCTGCAGAGATGAACAGACAGACTCTAGCTCCCAAGTTCCTGAAAAAGAGTCTTCTGGAGTTGCTTCAATGCCTTTTCTTCATGAGAGCTGCTCAAAAACGCGCATTGCTTCCCCCGGTTGCTCGCCCTATCTGCTCAAAGAGACAGAGTGGTGCTGAGCCCAAAGTGTGCGGCCAGCACACAGCCAGAGCCAGCCGCAGCTCGGATGCTTATCTTATCATTTTGGTGTTAGGAGTTTCTTTCCGACGCGAGGTGGGGGCCTACAGTAGGGACCCATACAGGGAAATATTTACACATATATATATATATACACATAAATAGGGATGAGAAGGACATTCTAAGGGTTCCTATGAGGATTCTTTTGACAAATGCTCGGTTCATCTGCATATGATCGGCCCAGCTGTTGCGCGCGCTGCGTTATTGCCATCAGCATGTTGGACCTGCAAGGACAACAACGGTACAAAGCCAGGTTTGTTCGGGTGCCGTTTTTTCAACAGTCCGTAGAATCCCACGTAAAACAACGACGCCTATGACCTCATTATAGTCCTTGCCACAGTCCCTATATATGGTGTATATACCCCCTAAGGTCCCGAGCCGCCCCCCCCCGGTTTAGAGGAGCTCAGAGGTATTCCTCTCAGGTTAAGAGTGCACGCCGAGGCATGGATGGCGATGACGCAACCCCCAGGCTGGATGGTCTTAGCTTCCATGTGGGTTTAGGGTTTAGAGTTTAGGGGTGCATGCTCTGAACAATGAGCCCCCCCCCACCCGACCCAACAACAAGTGGTGCCTGATTTTGTTACTGGTACAATGCTGGAGGTGTGCATTATAATGGGGGTCATCATTAGGGGAGGTGATTAGCTCATGCGCAAGCTGCCTGAGCCGCCGTTGTGGCAGGACTACGGAAACCCCGCAGCGGGCATCCGTGTTCGCGGAGGCTGTGGGAGATCCACAAATACTGGAATCACCGCGTGATTGGGAAACTGCTAAATTTACGGGCTTTCGGCCCAAAGTATGTATCAACTCTAGGCTGAGAGGAGTGAAGTGCCTAGAGTAGATGTCTCGCCTTATTGCTTTATAGCCCTCATAGAACCTTTACGTCAATGTGTGAGCATTAAGCCCTATATGGGCTATAGTCTAAACTCCTGTAACCCCCTGAATAAGCCCTATACTAGAATCCGTGTATGATCCCTTATATATCCTTCTACAAGGACTGTGGACTACAGCTCATATATCCCCGAGCCGTTATCCATGCAGCATCGCTGTCGCCAGGTGGTAACCAGCGTGGTCTCGCAGAACGGAGGTGGCGGGCTTCCAGAGCGGGTTCTATGGGACCTGTCATTCGGGTAGTCTTCTAAGTTAGGGGCCTCTTTCAAGTCCCCAATGTAGTACAAGAAGTATTCTAAAAGGAACCCTAGTTTCGAGAACTACCCATTTGGGGCTTACTAGGCGCCTAACTCAGTACAAAATGTGGATGGCAGCACTGGAAAGCAAATGAAGAACTGCATTGAAACTGGGTTTGTAGACGGATTAATCGGAGCCACCAACATTGTGGTCCTCGATTCTTTGTATGATTGCGGTGTAGGGTACCTCAAACAAACCTTCCAATGATGTTCGAAATTAGTTGGGCCCGTACATTACATGAGAAAGGCTTGCCACCTAGTGGTTACACTGCTCTTTGTGCCAGTGTTGCAACGTCTGATACTACGGATCCCGCATGACCCTAAGTGCTCCATACCTTGGGAACTAAGGTCAGGCAGGGTATCAGCAGTGTTACTACAACTACCGTCATTGCTGTGGTTTTACTATTGGCGTTATCACATACTACTACCACTACTACTACCACTACTACTACTACTACTACTACTACTACTACTACTACTACTATTGCTACTATTGCTACTATGGTTCTTACTATTCCTGTGACCGTCTCAGCCGCAATCAGCGCTCCGTGGAAAGGGGCGCCTCACGCAGAAGAGAGTTTCCCAAGATGCGGGGGCCCCTCGAAGTAGCTCTACTTGGAGGTTCATGGGTAGTTATAAGTGGGCTTCTAAGTAGGGTAACTATAGTTATAACCTATATTAGGGGACTTATAACTCCACTTATAACTACCCATGAACCTCCAAGTAGGGATACGAAGGGATGAACCTATAGGGGTCTTAATACAGAGAATAGGGCTTTAGCGGGAATAGTGTACTATGTTTTATGTCAAGGGAGCCCTAGGAATAATATCGGTAAGTTACAGGGGCCTGACTAAGTAGAATAGGGTTTAGGGGTATATTGCATGTACTATATTCATAACAAGGAGCCCCAGGAATAGTATTGGTAGTTGCTTAGGCCCCCTATTCGGTAGGAGATAGATGGGTATCGGGAGCCTTGGTAGGGATTGAATAGGCATGTTTTTGGGAAACTTCCAGAAAGACCCAGTTCTGCCAGCGGCTTTGCTTAGTTGGACACATAGAAATAGAAGTAGGAGCGCTTGTGTCCTTGACAAGAACAAGCAGGCTCATCCCTCTGGCTCCTGCGGGATAATATAGGGGCCTAAATCATTACCAATACTATTTTGGGGTTCCTTATTATAGTTCTACTATACTATACCGCAAAACCTGATCCTAAGTATTTAGGCCCCTTTTTTGCATGCCTTCATTCTTTGCTAAACGTGCATGGCTTCGGACGCTCAGGCGTTGCCAAAGTGTTCGCATCAGACTCGGACTACTTCCATGCTGATGATAGTGGCCTCGACAGGCATGGACAGCAAAATTCAAATGGCTGCCATTCACCCCCCACTGCATCCCAACATGCAGGGAAATGCTGCGGAAGCGTGTTGGGCCGTGACCTGAGACCCGTCTGATGCATGGCAGGGTCCTTCTGCCCTATAATCCCTAAACCATGCCTGCCACCACATGACTCTTGGCACAGAGGTTGGAGTACAAAATGTTGAGCATGCTGCCCCGATTAGTCTTCTTCATTGCACCTGGGCAGCCACCGGAGCAGCTATGTCATCAAGGCTTCAGGGTTTAGGGTTTGGG
>CAJNDV010004558.1:33461-60831 GCA_905221635.1 Symbiodinium sp. CCMP2456 | reverse complement strand
CCCCCCCCGCCCCAAGTGTTCCGCTTGGGTGGACTCAGCCTGGCATGCACCAACGGCCGAGGTACTACTGGTTCATGGGACTTAGCAACAAAGGGTTCCTCAAATGAATACTATAAGAGTTTTAATGTTCTACGGTTCATGAGAGTTGCTACGCCCCATGAATACGGATATAAATAAGGTAAGCGGGTTAGATGCAAGGATCACTACAACGTGTACAACCAGCGGATCCAGGATGCTCAGAGCACCTCAGCTGTCAAAGCTGGCAAGCCAGAGCTGCTGCATTACAATGAGGTTCAGGCGTGTGGTTAAGGAAGATGGGTGCCATTACAGATGGTTATCTAGGCCTTGCTACAGGGAGGAATGGAAAAGAAAATTGACATCACTGGGGAAGGGAGAACCAGGCCAGAGTAGAGGGGGGGGGGGGGGGGGGGTAGTACAAGTTCAAGAGAGGATAAGCAACCAAGTCGTGGCTCACATCATGTCCGCGGTGAGTTGCCATGTGCCTCGACCTAGGTGAAGCTTTGCTCAACATGGTCCAGGAGAATGGGATTTGTTTTGAAAGCTCACCCGCATAGAGGACATGAAAGGCAGCTTTTGCAAGACGGACTACCAGATCGCTTGAAACCCCCCGATACTTCCCAATTTGTTGATGTTCTTTGCGGGAATGACCTTCGGAAAGTCCTCGCTGGACCTGGATCTTCACCCTAAACTCCTTTGTAACTGAGTAGGTAACCTTTAACCTTTTGGGGTTTGTATAATCCTACCATAATCGAAAAGGTTAGCCTTTTCGGGGCTAGGCTACTCAGCCCCTAAGACATTATACCATGGTATAGTAGAGTATATTATTTGAGGCTCCATGGACCTTATCCCCAAAAAGGAAATAGGAAGGAGACTATAGGTAAACTCTGTCAGAGGAGCTCCGTGACCGCATTATCAACAACGACAGCAACAATTCGAACGGTTCTTCTGGTTCGTCCTGGCGACGCCTGAAGGAGGTCGGCCGGGTTCGTGGTGCGTTGTTTTTTTGGGGCATGTCGAATGTAGAAGCCTTAAGAATTGGAATAGAGTTTCGGGGCCCAGTATACTGTATGCTGTAAGTATAATAAGAACCCCTACAATCTGGGTAATGATTTCGGCTTCTATGTTAGCAGTCTGGCCGGAAGCTTGTTGAGCTTTGGATCCTCCTGGTCTTTTCTGGGTAGATGTGAGCTAGGGTCGAGACTCCGGAAAGGGTGGTTTGTGCGGAGATTATGGTAGGGATCCTGTTATAGGGTTTATTCAGAGGGAATTGTAGGGATCCTGTTATAGGGCTTATTCAGAAAAGATTGTAGGGATCCTGTCATAGCGCTTATTCAGAGGGATACTAGGACTTCAAACTGTACCTCTGTTGAACCATCTTCTCCACAGAGAAATACCTGGGCCAGGGAAAGGAGGCCTCAACGCCCCCACACCCTCTATAACCTTTTGATCAACCATTCGTATAGGGTCCTTCTAATGAATTACAAGGCTTGCCCTCCCCCAAACATGGAACCCGCACAGAGCCCCTTTAATCCAAAGGCCAGTAGTCTTCCCCCTGCCCCCTCACCCTCAATGATGACAACAACAACAACAACAACAACAAAAACATCATCATTAAAACCCCAAACCCGAAACCCCCTAAACACCCAACCCCTATAGAGGGAACTACAAGGCCTAATGACCCATCCTGGGAGGACGAGAGGGACGCCAAGGCCGCAAAGTCGCCAAGGGCACCACGACAGCGTCTTTCAGCCGCAGCTCATAGTAGTTCCTTTTTCTGGCTTATATTTAGGATTCTATTAGGGAATCCCAAAAAGGATTTAGGGTTCAGGGTTGGTCGGATTCTGTTTTGGCCAGTTTGGGGTTTAGGTTTGTCATGGTTCAGCGAGAGGCTGCGTGACATGTAGGAGCCTTGAGAGTTTTACCAATAATACGGTTACAGGGTACTTCAAACAGAGGCATGTAAAAAAATGCTCGAACTCCTTTGGCTAAACCTGGCAACTCTTGTGAGGGATGTCCCGATTTCGGGAGCGAAGAACGGCGTCATCAACACGCATGTGTAGATGTGATGGCTTCCAGGGAGGGGCTTACGGAGCACAGGCCATGGCAAGCGGAGACAAATGCTTTCAGAGACTCAAACGAACTGCGAGTCCTCAAGCCTCGTTCTGAAGGTCGCGGTGTGTGATGTAAGCATCGAAAGCTGGCTTCTGCCGATCATGAGCCTAAACCAGTTCGGCCAACTAAGAGTTCACATTCACAGACATGCGGCACTTCAGCAGAATGATATGGAGGCATTCTGTCGAATGCTTGAGAATTTGCCTTTCTTAGGATGCCAAAAACAGGAAGTCTCAGGTTGGAGAGCCGCATCGGTGGCGGGACTACTGGAGAATCAATTAATGTAGGAGTTTGTATTTGTAGGGGTTAGGAATAGGGAATGAAGGAGACTTCAGTGGAAAAGAAGATTGGAAAATTAAAAATGCAAGCTGTTTTTCTATAAGGGTTTGCAGGGATTCTCCTGAAGAGAGAAAAAAAGGGACTCTTACGCCTCCAAGACTGGGCCTCAGGCCACGCATCAGCGTCGCTGCGTCTTCCTGAAGTGGCATCGAGTGAAGCTGCCCCTCGATGAATCCATGTGGGACTAGGGCCCTGGAGTTAAAGGTTATATCATTTTTTGGGGGGGTTCCTTAGGGTTCAGGGTTTAGGGTTTGGGTTTTAGGGTTCAGGGTTTAGGGTTCAGGGTTTTGGGGTTCAGGGTTTTGGGGTTTAGGGTTTAGGGTTTCAGGGGGTCGCCCTGGTTTTAAGGCCGTGGGGCTAGTGAGACAGGTGGGGGGGAGGTCGATCAATCTCAGGCAATGTTCTGCTGCTGTGCCTATGGCCTGGCAATTTAGCACAGGTCAATCGAACCTTGCTTTCCCCAAAGCAGCTAAGATGAAGTGTATGTAAGCCATTTGCCCAAACACCCTAACCTTAATTCTAAACCCTGCACCTTAAACCCGAAGCTTAAGCCCTCGGCATACCCTAGACCCTAAGCCTGGTGGACGCAGCCAGAACCTATGATTATCAGACTCTCTCGTAGAGGCCCTTTGCCACCATTCTCGAGCTCAGACCCCATCACCCAAATATACTTGTAACCTAGTGAATCGAAGCTATCCTTAATAGAGACTCCCATAGGTCCTTCATAGCCACTGCATCTCCCATGAGTCCCTAAATCCTAAACCCTGTTCTGAGAAATTCCCTCAGCTATGAACCCCTAAACCCTAAACTCTACAGAAAGGAACGCTGTGGGGGCCCAGTTTTTCCACACACTCCAACTCTAGAACCTCGGAGGCCTCGGCGACCAGCCAGCCGTACAGTCTCGCGAACACGTCCGGGATCGTTGGATTTGCAGCCTGTCAGTCGGGGGTTTTCGGGTTCAGGGTTCTTTGAGGGTTCCAATACGGGATCTATAGGGTTTCGGGTGTAGGGTTCCTTGAAGGGTTAGGGAGTCACAGAACTAAGTGCCCATGACATGATTTCGAGTTTTAAGAGAAGCAGATTGGACAGGGAAATTGCAAATTGCATGGCAACTGCTGGGCTTTCTCAGGTGCTATGTGGGGGTTTCCGAAAATAGGGGACCCTAATATAGAACCCCAAATAGTAGGATTCCTATTATAAGGACCCCCAAAAAAGGTACCCCTAATTTTCGGAAACTCCCATGTTGTATATGTAGATATGCATATTGCGGGCATGTCATTTAAGTCACTTGAAAGCAAGTCCAGGGTGCGAGTAGCCTTCACTAATGAGCCAGGCCTCCATTGCTAAATATAGGTTTAGGGTTTAGGGTTTAGGGTTTAGGGTTTAGGGTTTAGGGAGGCATTGCCCTTCTGATGAAGTCATTCTTTGCTAATGGTATGGGATTTGCCGACTTGCTAAACTACTTCAGCCACGCAATTTCAAAGGTCGAACTAACAATGTGATGTAGCGCTCATGCATCATGTTCCGCCGTCAAGAATCTTTCGGAGCGATCTACCCCCTACTCTAGATATGGGAGTTTGTAATGCATGTCCCTGCAATGGCCATCAGGTGAGTTCCCTGTTTGGCTCGGATCTCCATTCAAGAAAGTGTATTCCGAACGCTCCTTCCTTTAAAAGGTCCTTTAGAACAAACTTAAACCCTAATCGCTGTGTATCCCTGTAAGATTTCCTTACTCAAACCCTGGTACATAACCCCTTTACAAGTAGAAGGATCTTCGGAACAATCTCCAAAGCACGTTCCTATGAACTGTCTGTCCCTAAGTCTCTGATACTCTGCCCAGTCTGGGGAAGTAGTTGAGAATCAAATCGAAACGAACATGGAAAAAATCAATGGAAACTGGATTACGCATATTCTACTTCTATCCCAAGGAGTGCAGGCTTCCAGTTATTGGACTTCTAGCTTGGCAAGAAGCACAGGAGTTAAGTACGTCACAAGTGCTAAGAACCTCCAAGTAGAACCAAGAGTTCCAAAACACACACAAAGTACCCACAGCGCCTCTTGGGTAGTTGGAGTATGGGATCATCACCCCAAACCCTATAAGCCCGCATGTTGCGATCCCTTACTCAAAAGCCGTAAGAAACCCAAGAAGGAGCTACGTAGGAGGCCTTGAAGTAAGCCGGTACAGGTCAAAGTGTTCCCCCGAAGAAGCGGCTCATGCGGGCACTGGACTAAGAGTCTCGTAGCATTGTTGTCCTTTAACGGTCCCGAGGCTCCCAAAATCTCGGTTTCCTGAAAGCGACGAACCCCCTGAATGCTTGCATCTCAGGCGTTGAATGGAGTCTTGCTCATCGGAGCCCATCAGCATCATGGTCACTCCATGCCAACAGCATGGCCCGGCTCTTGGATTTTCTAACCTGCGCAGCAGGGGAAGCGAAGATGGAAACCACTATGTTATTGGTGGTTATAGAGGGGGCTACCATGAGGATCCAACATTTCCTTCCTTGCTAACGAGGTGAAATCTTGGTGGGTCGGCTTGGTCGGACTGTTCTCAAAGGCCAACGCAGGTAGCCCAAAGCCCCCCTTATCAAGGAAGACTACCCAAATCAGCTGCTGCGATGATTTATCCTATCTTCCTGACTTTCATTCTATTCGGCTTTCTGGGACAGCTAAGCTGGCCCTTTCCATCCGACAGCTGTCTTGTGCTGGAGTGTTTATACTTGCACGGCCTGATCTACCAGACCTCTCTTGCATTCATGTACCAAGCTATGTACACCCGGAGCCTCCTGTGTAGCTCCATCTGGTCTCATGGACTACAACCCCCTACCAACAGACCATAGCAAACCCAACAGGTCCTTGTAGAACCCTTATATATTCCCGCAACACCATAAGCCTGCTCCAAGGCATTTCGACGACTGCGGCGGCCATGTGGATTCAGATGGGCACTACCATTACCACTTCCCGGCCTCCTGCTATTTGTCAGCTCAAGGCCAGGCAACTCTGCCTGTGACGTGCCGCAGGTACTTGAAAGCTCATCGGAGAAGATAAGTAGGTTGTAAATGGTGTCAGTCTGCTTATAGCCCCATTTATAACCCATCTGCTAAGTCCCCTGAACCTTCAAGTACATGTTATACCATGTAAAGGAAGCCCCAGGCTGATTCCGCCCTCCGAGCTCGTGGATGTACGGTCAGTTAGCCGCGTCCATCCGAAGCCTTCGCCCTATCACCTTACGATCTCTCTCAGTTCTGATATTGTAGCGGCCTAATATAGGGCCTAGCTATATAACTATATTCTTTTGGGTGTTCCTTATTATCTACTCCAAAACCCTATTGGAATCACTCAGGCCCCTACATTACGCACTGTCCAACATTGTGCTCGCATGTTTTTTAGTTATAGCACAGGGACATGGAACAGTATTTACTTCGGCTTCTACATTCCTTCATACAGCCCCTATGTAGGCCCAGTTGTCCATGTAATTGTCCATTAGCTTGGCCCTTTGTTTTTCAATCATACACAGGTCCCCACTTCTCTTAGCCCTCAACCCTGAAGCCTAAACCCCAAAACCTTACACCCTAAAACCCGAAAACCCTAAACCCTAAAGCCTCGGCCATTGGACCCTGAACCCTAAACCCAGATTGTTAGGAGCCCAAAAAGGACATAAGCATAAGCATTTTTGTAGGGATCTCCTTACCTTATTGGGCTTCGTTATAAAGAGGGTTTATATGAGCTATGGGATATCTCCATCCGAATTTTTGCTTCTATGCTTTTGTGGGGACCCAGATTGAGCAGATCGCAGCAGGCTTGGCCTCTCCTGGCCGTACAGATTGGTGGGCGCAGCCTGCAGCTGGAACGCATGGTTAGTGTAGGGGTTTTGGGTTTTGGGTTTAGGGTTTAGGGCTTTAGGGGTTTAGGGTTGAGGGTTTAGGGTTGAGGGTTTAGTTAGGGGTTCAGGGTTTACGGGGCCTAAATAATTACCAATACAGTTTTTTGGGGTTCCTTATTATAAGTATTGTATAATGGGACTGTAGGGGCCTAAATAATTACCCATACAATTTTTATTGGGGGGGTCCCGATTATAAGTATAGGATAATGGGCCCCCCAAAAGCCCTATTCTACCTATTAAGGCCCTGGATTCGGGTTTTGGGCGCAGGGGTTGAGGGAGTTTCCCTGATTTTGTATACGGAAACCGTTTGGGATTTAGGGAGATTCTAGGGATAGATCGGGATAAGGAATTTAATTTGAGAAACTGCCATTGACGGGGTAGGTATGCAGGGGGGTATTGAATGTGCATGGTTCTTGGTACCACTGGGTTCGCCCCTTTCTTTTCCTTTCCTTCTTTTCGCCCTTTAACCAAACCTTACCATGTGAAAACCATACGTACCATTTTAAACTCCTTGTAGGAGGACATATATTAGGGATAGTATTGGGATCCCATTCTAGCAGGGAGTTTAAACTATGGCTCATGTGAAATCAGGACCCAATGGCTTTTTGGCCGACACTGTCGAAGCCCTCGCCAGTCCTCGGCTACGCTCTGGACTGCCAAGCTTTCATTCCCTTCCGGGGGGTAGAGAAATTGGGGTTCAGGGATGAGGGTTAAAGCAAACAGGCTTTAGGGATTGTGGTTTGGGGTGTACCATCTGTCAGCTGCATGCAGTACTGTGCAGACCTGCTCACCCCAGGACCGCCCAAAGAGGGCTGAGCTTGCGGTTAGGGTTTAGGAAATTGCGGTTCGGATAAGGGCTTACTCAGGGATATAGGCATGCCCCATCTTGGGGTGCCGACTTCCCATCTCAATCCCGAACTCTGAGACTTCTGCCGAAGTGCAAGTTACCCCGGAACATTGAACCCAGAGCTAGAGACGACTAAGGTCAGGGGCACTTAGTATGGAGCATGACAGAAAAAGTAAGTTGGTTTTGTGGCTTACCAACGTTGCAAGTCGCTCTCCAGGACGGCGTCCCCATCCACGGCCCGTACGGACGCGATGGCCGCCTTGTCGACGTGAACGAGCTGGATGAATGCAATGGCCGGTGGGAGATGAATGCAAGCGGCGAGAAGGATGGTAACCCAGACAGGGGGTTCCTATAAAGTACCCTTTAGTAGTTAGGGTCCCTAATTAAGGGATCTATTTTTTAGATCCTTTTGGGGGTCTGGGAAAGCTTAGCAGACCAGGTTAGGTTGCAGCTGAGGAAGTTTAGTTGCGTTCCCCATATACGGCAGCGTTATTTTTTACTCTTTACGATGCATCCATGTTCTGATAGCTAAGCTCAGGCTTCCTGGCAGCACACCCAACATAAAGGGAAGGGATCAATAGAGCGCATGGGTGATGGCAGGAGTATCACTACGTGTGGTCCGTCGCTGAGCCTTTCCTCCCTCAGTGCTTCCGATTGCGACCTGCACAGGTGGACAGGGTCAGCAAGGGTTCTGATGTTTGTGCACAGCTTCCTGTTAGGGTCACCCAGGCTTTTCGACAGCGGCTCCTTCCTTCTCTGCAAGATAGCCTAGCCATTCGGAGCCCCACCTGATGCTTCAAGCGCCCAGAACAGCCGAAGACAATCATCTTGGGATCCCCAAAGCGACATATTTGTTGCTTAAACCCCTTCCCCAAAATAACAAACCCCCCAAACCCCTGAAATCAAGCATGTTTCCTGGCATGAGGGATTGCATTCGGATCTTTTGTAAGGACGAATTGCATTCGGATGGTCTGTACATATTGGGGGACGGGGATGAAAAGCCTAGCTCACATGTGCAACGGCAGGTCGCGTTTGAGAACCCTGGCGGCTCGATTGCAAGAAAGCGCAGGGATTATGTAATCCTGTGACTGTGAGGGTTTCCCAGAATCGGGCTACCTAAACGGGTGCGCAGGGTTCTATAGAGATATATAGGGAAATCGTAGTAATCGGTAGGGTCAGGGGCTTCCGGAAATTAGGGGTCCTATTTCGGTGGTGCCCACAATAAGGATTATCTTATATTGGGATCTATTTTGGCGCACTTCAAAACCAACCAAAAAGCCCTGAACCCCTAAGCCCTAAACATTGAACCCCTCAACCCTAAACTCCTAAACCCTAAACTCTGGCTAAGGCAATCCTTGTCGTGTACGGGGAGAGCCTAGCCTAAGCATGGCCGCGCCCAAAGGGACGTCCCTTGTCCAGCAATCGAGACTCTGTTCAGTCTAGGACATTTTCAGGTGGGTAGTTACCGTTATAGGAGCCTTATAGAAGGTCTATATACCTTATGGAAGCCTTATAGAAGCCCTATATACCCTAAACTCCCCACCTGTGGTTTCCTTTATAATTTAAACGGCGGATATGACGGTTCTGTCGGGATGCGTAAAGATGTTATCCGGGTTTTGTAGGTCGATTTCGGGTTCTGGGCGTCCCAAGACAAAGCCCCTTGTTGGAGGAAATTTGGTGTCCCCATAGAAAAGGGTTAGGTGGAATTGCACATGCATGTACATGCGATTGGGCCTTGCATAAGGATTTTCTCGAGAGTAGGAGCCCCCTTGTGGGAAATATTGAGACATGACGATCTGCATCCTGATCCGCCAGGGATACAACCTGCCGCAGTACGAAAGATACCATGAAACTCATGGCGGGAGTTGGTTTAATCCTGCGCCACTTTCAAACATCAAAGTAGTGTACTTACCCTACATCGGGCTACATGTTCCTTCCCCCCTTGCAGGAGACTGCGTGGCTTAAGCCTGCTCCCCAAGCAAAGCCAAAGCGATGTCTCGGCAAAACATGAAGCACCCCAAGCCCAGCAGGGGACGCCAATAACCTACAGGCAGCTAAGTTAGTCCATGATGGGGGTTATGATCTAGGAGTATAGGGTGTGGTTCCTTAGCCAACAAAAACAGGATTCTCACCACTGTTCGTCAGTCTTCCCATATCTTCAATGCAGCGCCCGTGTTGTACTCAGAGTATTGTTCAGGATTCTAGCTGTCAACCCGTCACTTTCGGATTTGTCAAAGCCGTTGTTGAACTGCTCAGCCGAGTCATTGCCACATACATCCGGAAACACAGAATCAGAAAGCAAGATGACCTGTACACAGTGTGTCCACTGTGTGTGCAGAAGGTCCAGCAAGGGCGAATGGCTTCTTCTTTCGCACGGATGCCCAGACCATCCTTACTTCAACAACCCAATGAAGGTTGCTGGCGTGGCTTGGATGGTTTAGGCTTGCTTGCGGAGATGTGCCCACATGTCTTGTGGTGCTTGCTGGGTGGTTCTCTAAATTAGGGTCCCCTTTTGGGTCCCCAATATAGTACGGCGCCCTTATAAACAGGACACTAAAAGGGACCCTATTTTAGAAAACTGCCCACATGTCTTGTGGTGCTTGCTGTTCATGAGAAGAGGTTGCAAAAGTCTTGGACAGCAGCGAACGCAAGCCGTCGGCTTCTTGGCTGCCGTGGAATAGAATGGAATAGAGGAGTTTCCGATAACAAAGGGGGTTACCTTATTTTGGGGTCCTTAAAATAAGGATCCTACTATTTAGGGTACTATATTGGGGTCCCCTATTTTCGGAAACCCCCAGATGACTTGGGCAAAGTTGGACGACTTGGCAGCCCGTTCCAAGGACACAGTCAGACCCCCACGACGTATTGGTAGCTCAATCACCCACATCGTCGAGTGGATAGAGGTACAAACTCAGCAATGGACAACTCATAAGTAGTTGAATTTTGAGGTCAAGCACCTACACCCTAAACCCAAAACTCCTAAACCCTAAACATCCGCACATGTCTGTCTGGGCTTCGAGGTGGGCGCTACGGAGTGCCATGCAGGCTCGCCTGTGCCGCTGACGGGTTCGCGCGCAGAGCCTCATAGCCGTTAAGTATGAAGTTGTTGCAGTCGAGCTCAGAGTATGATTCAAGATATTGTCCTTGATTGACGGGTACTGGAGTACTGGGCTCCCGGGAATGTTGGGGTTTGCTATCTACTGGCGTGCTGTTGCTCTCACGTTTGAGGTGAATGCAGCGTGTGTGATCTAGCACGGGGACACTGGGATCAATGTGCTCAGTGAAGGTGGCAGCCACAACGCGAGCGACGCAAGGTTCCTGGGCTCTGCAAAAAGCATCTGCGTTTGCTCAGATTCCCTTGAAGGAGCTACACCTTGCTGGCACACACCTCAAAATTGACACATCCCTTCCGCCACTGATCAAGCTAATTAAGCTAGATTCTCCGAAAAAAACATCAGAGTCCAGCGCTACGGGCTCCTAGCATGCTGCCATTTTTGGGTTTAGGGTTTAGGGTTTAGGGTATCCCACCCTGTGCACAGGACGCACATTCGTCCGAATTTCCCAGATCTGTGTTGCATGCATGCGTTGTCTCCCTGCTGCAAACTTACCCTTGTAGAATCCTCAACAGGACCATAATCTCATGGTAGCCTCCAGTTGATTTTGGGAGCTTAAGGATGCCTACTTTAATTCCTCAGCCCTCATATCCCTACAACCTCCCTAAGCCCTGCATGTTGCTACAAACCCAAGTCCTAAATCCTATATTCAGTATCCCTAAAAGCTCTTGAAGTGTAGCTATTTAAGTTCCGCTCTGCTTTTGGAAACCCCTTCCCCTAGTTTTACACCCCCGAACACGAACTATCCTTGTACATGTGAGTTATGGCAGTCATACTCGGACGTGAGTTTCTTACCGTTAGGGGCTTTGCAGCTTTAATATCAGGGTAGTGGACAACAAACCTTTATCATCGCCGATGCGATCGTGTCATAACCCGTACATAACTCTGGCATGATACGCGCCAAGCCTTGTTCTCCTGAAAATCGACAACCTCTGGATATGTCTCACCTCAACCGACCACGCACCAAGAACCTCGCCTGGCTTGTCCGAGTGCGAGCGCCGAAACCTGATTTTACTTACTTGACCCCCACACTTCTGTTCAACTCTTCAAGCTCTACACCCTTAAACCCTAGATCCCTAAAACTTAGATACTGTTGATGGAAGGAATCTTGCACCACCGAGGGCCCTGAAATTGTTGTAATTCCTAGGTTTTTGGGAACTTGGGATGGTGCAGCATTCCTTCATCAACCGTGTCCTTATAACTCCTACGGGATCCTTGTAAGAACCCCCTAGTTCTGGAGAACCCCCCACTCCCCTCCTGTTAAATGTTGTCATTGTGTAGGAAGATTGAATTTTGGGGGGTGGCGGGTTTCAATTTAGGTGCAGAGATTTCTACCTGCATGAAAGCTGAATGTCCTGGCAATTCACAACCCTCTAGACTCTATATATCCTTATGATCCATGACAGGGTCCTTGACCACTTAAACCCTAAACCCTGAAACCCCAAAACCCTAAACCCTTCAATCCTAAACCCGAAACCCAAAATCCCTAAACCCTAAACCCTAAATCCTAACCCCAATGTTCCTGCAGTTCCAGGGGTGGCTCGTACACCAGCGGTTGCTCGGCAAGTTCCCACGATAGCATTCTGAGGAGCTTGCAGAGGCCAGCGCGATCAAGACATCTTGGGGCTTAGGAATCCGGAGGTTGGGGATTTGCGATGTAGGAGTTTTGGGGTTTGGGTGTTTTTTCGGTTTGGGGGTTTAGGGGCTTAAGGATTTAGGGTTTGGACTTCTGGGGCTTGGGGAAGGGTTTGGGGATTTGGGACTTGGGGGTTTGGGGCTTAGGGATTTCGGGTTTACAGTAGAAGCCCAAAAGTTGGAAACTCGATAGCCTCAATCCTTAAAAGTAATGCATAGGGAATCCCAGCACTACTTGTCCTTAATCCGGTTTCCAACTTTTTGGGGTTTGCTATAGGGGTTTAGGGATTTAGCCCTAAACCCTAAACCCTAAACCCTAAACCCTAAACAGAGTTTGGGTATGGGGGCCTGGGAGGTTTCGGGTCTGGGGGTTTAAGGGGTTTTGGTTGGGGGGGCTTATGGATTTTTTAGGATTCAGGTCTTGGGGCCTGAGGATTTAGGGCTTAGGGGTTTGGGAGTTTAAGGATCTTACGGTTTTTGCGTTGAGGGATTTATGGTTTGGGATTTAGGCATTAGGGGTTGAGCTTGTGGATCTAAAAAGTAGATCCGCCACAAGGGTTCCCAGCAATTGTACGGGTACCATGTAGGGGGCTCTGCTTTTTTTGGACGCGAACACTGCAGATTGCTCAGAAGTCTGGACCCCGACTTCTACTCCTAAAATCGCATTGTCGGGCTGGGTCGATCGCGTTTTTCTGTACCTACAAAGGTCTGGACACATTGATACCTAGCTCCAAGCCAGCCCACCTCACAAGCCCAAAACCTCCACACTGCTATTGTCTCCAATACTACTCGTAGCATTCTTGCCATTTTCTATTATTGTTTTAATTTGCTCAAACCCTGGCCACCCCAAAAAACATGAAATGGCTTGCACGCAGTACCGATGCCAATGGTACTGGAACTCCAGCTGCATTAAGGTTTCACAAGCCTCTTGGATGACTTTGGGCACCTTGGTTCCTTTTCTATGACAGCACATTCGGGGTCTTGGGCAGTCTGAGGAGACGGCGTCCTTGATGTCTTCAACCCTTGCGCAGCAGGCTGGGTGGGCAACAGCATGGCGTGCATTAGTCTTGTTCGGCGTGCTTGGATGCCCCTGCCAGTTTTCAACTCTGGCAATGGGGACTCAAATGATGATGGCGTCACTGATGTCTTCAATCCCTGTGCAGCAGGCCAGGAGGGAAAGATGCATCATGTGCATACGTTTTTTTTGCTGTGGATGCTTACCCCTGTGTCAGTTTTCGACACCGAAGACAATAATGGGGTTCCGGATCTCTTTGTTCGCTATCGGCCGTTCTCCATGACGGCCTCCTCCGTGCCAGACCTGCACATACAGATGTCTGAGTTTTCCCAAACTTGGGGATCTTCGAGACAGCCACAGCTTAGTTGGCATATTGCACGTATGTGTTTGTGTGCCACCTGCACGTTGGCGACAAGGAATGCCAGCGTCGAACCCCTAAACCAAAAGCCCTATTCCAAGGTGGGCTTCCCCTTCATCTGCCAGTCGCGGAACGTCGAGAAGGACTGCGATTCACAGTTCGTGGACAACTACAACGCACAGGAGACCCGTCCACAGCTTCTGGTGAGAGCTTGGAAATATGTAGAAGCCTAAGTCGTGACCAAGATGATGCTGCAAGGTTCCCTGTACTGCTATGGTACGGGGTACCTCAGGCAGAGCCCAACAACATTGGTAGTTATTTGGGCCTCTTACAGTATCCGAGGGTTCATAGGTGTAAAGAGCAATCTCCCAAGAGTCCGAGACCCACATTCACATGATAAATGGGGTCTTGCCCCAACATGAAAAGCTTGACCGCCCAACAGGCAAGTACGGCATGATAACCCTCTGAGGGTCCCCATGCCCAATTTTGGAGTTTTAGGTACCAAAAGCTATTCAGATGATAGCATTTGGGACTTGAAGCCCCGTTAATTGGGTTCTTGGACCCTTATACCCCGCACGCATAGGCCCCATAGAACCCTGAATGCTTGGGTACTTGGACGCTTGATTCACTGCACACTCGCTTGTTTACCGGTTGCATCCGAAACAAGCCAAAGTCCTACCGTACTACTGTACTACTATTCTCTGTTGCGCAAGATTCTAGATAGGGCATCCCAGAACCGCATGCATAAACTAGAGCACCCCGCTAGAGCACCCTGCAAAAGCGGTAGAGTAGAAGCTTCTAGGTAGGGATAGAAACATGAGCCTACCATACAATTCCTAGATCAAGCCGTTGAGTCTGAGCCGCTAACAGGCAGTAATCCTCACACACAGCATATCCAGTTACTCTTTGCAGAGAGTGAAATCTGACACTAAAAACTAAACTCTGCGCTGCAAACTTCCAAACCTAAGCCTGAAACCTAAACGTTGGAACCTGTCCCTTGACTGGAAGCATCCCCTAAACCATGAACACTAAACCTCTAGCCCTAAATCCTGAACCCCCAAACCCATGACCCTAAACCCGTAACCCTAAACCCAAACCCCTAAACCCTACTCCAACAACCTCTAAATCCTAAACCCTGAATGTCGCCAGAAGCCCAACCCTGTCTACAATGAGCCGCTCAACGCGCCGCGCGACTCGAGCATCCTGCGCTGTCGTGGAGAAGAGTGCCTCGCTCTTCTTTAGTTAAAGGCTTTAGGGTTTAGGGTTTGGAGTTAGGGTCCAGGGCTTAGGGTTTGGAGTTCGGGTCTAGGGTTTAGGGTTTAGGGTTTGGCTAAAGGAAACTACAGGTGGGGAGTTTAGGGTCTATAGGGCTTCTATAAGGCTTCTATAAGCTCTATAGATCTTCTATAAGGATCCTATAACGGTAACTACCCACCTGAAAATGTCCTAGGCTCTAGGGACCCCAAAGGGACATAAGCATAAGCATTTTGTTTATAGAGATAACCCTACCTTATTGGGCTTCATTACAAGGGGGTTTATATGGGATATCCCTATCCTATTTTTTGCCTTGCTCTTCTTTGTATTTTGATGTCATGCCATATATGTTGTACCATACTCTACTATACCTTAAGCCTATTCTACTATAGTAGACTATACTATACTGGCATCCTGTACCCAAGCATAGCAATGACGTGAGGAGTAAGCGCGATAACGATATCAAAAACCCGACAGATCCAAAGGTTTAATGTAGGGGCCTTCATGATTAGAATAGGGTTTAAAGTATACTATAACTATAATAACGAACCCCCAAAACTCTATTCTACGTATTTACGGCCCCTACATTATTCGGAACCTTAAATCCTAAAGCCCGAACCCTAAAACTGTCAGCAGCAGCCAGCTTGGTTGAGGTACTCAGCAGAACCACATGTAGGCTTCACCCCAGCGGTGCGAGATGGCATTCCCTACTACTGTGCTCCTTGGCTGGGTTTAGGGTTTAGGGTTTAGCGAAGATATGCCGGAGAAGCTTTTTCCAAGCATCCCATGCTCTCCGCTTTCATGGTTTAGGGTTTAGGGCCTGCAATTCCGTCACCCTATTGGTATACACCCCCCCCACCCCCACAGCAAGAAATGTTCACCCCCGTAAGAGACCTGATGTATTCGGGATATATTTATGATTAACATTAGGGGGTTCTGGGGATATTCAATGCTATTATGAGGGGTTTGATATCTGTCATTTGCAACAGTAGCGTTTTCCCCAAATGCCTAATATGGAAGCCGAAAAAAATTAACCGACATTATTCCTCAGGCTCCTTCTTATAGTTATAGTAGAATGGCCCCAAAACCCCTATTCTAATTATTAAGGCCCCTACACTCTAAACCCTTATAGTAGCCCTTATAGAACCCTTTAAGGAACCCTTTAAAAGGACCCCTAGACCTACATTTAGCTCCGGGGCCTTTGAAGATTTCTTCACAAGCCTGACGCTGCTCCGAAACTGGGGCAGTTCTGTTCAGCAGCCTAAGTGAAGTGACCACCACTGTGCCCTTAAACCCTATACACCCTAAACTTTATGGGTTCAGGGTTAAGGGTTTAGTTTTTCAGGTTTGGGGTTTAGGTAAACCTAGAACAAGGTGTTCCTGGATGACAACATCTTGACGACAATTCGAGAGTTTGAGTGGATCGATGATCTGACCCGCGACATCTTCGTGGCCAGCTTCATCTACTTCCCCAACGCAGATGCTGTCTCACTGTGGTGTCCTCAGTCTCCCCCTGGCTGGCTGACATTGGGAGTGAGGAAGACTAACCGAAAAGGCTTTGATGTTTCCCTTGTGGTGAGATTGAGGGTTGGGGTGAAGTTGAGCAGCGTGGTCTCAGTACTTGCGATGGCTGTGCGGCCGGCCAAGGGAATGCTGCGCACAAGTGTTCACAAGCTTGTGCTAACCAGGCGAGTGCTTCAGCAGAGTCTGACTCACGCATACGGGCCACAAAGTGTGCGGTTTGTGAAGCCACTGCTACTTTCCACGAGCACATCCATTCAACTTTACCCTCACTCCCGCATTTGCTGATCTCATTCTAAACTCATCTCGCTGCCGCCCTCTCCTTTGCCTTCCTTTCCTCTTTCCAGTTAGAGAATGTAGTTCCCCTAAATAAGGGATCCAGAAGTAGATCCCAATATAACATTATCCTGGTTATGGGGCCCCCCGAATCAAAAATCCCCGATATCAGAAACGCTAAACCCTATATATCCCAAACATATCCCTATTGTTCGCCCATATGACCCCGATATAAACCCTCTGTCCCCCAAAAAGAGGCCCCTGACTATTGGAAATCCCTGGGTTTGGAACAGTTTCCTGTCCTTGCTGCAGCAGAGAGGCCCGCTTACATCTCTATGCCACTCCCATGCGTATGTGGGAGAGAGAACTCCCAGTTTATGCCACCTCAAAGAAAATATTCACAGTTCAGCAAATCAGAGATTCAGAGAGGTGAGCCCCTTCCGTGATGCCAGGATATGTGGACGCACAGGGCTGTATTTGCAAAACTTGTGAACAAGACCCTTCTCCACCATCAGATTTGTTTCAGCAAGCGATCAAGCAGCATTATTGAGGCCCCTACGTTAAGTGAACATGTTTATTTCCACCTGCCTTACCTAAGTTGCTCATCTTTGTGCTGTAGTTGCCCAGCCAGCATTTGTCGGTGCAATCAAAAAGCAGGGTGTGCATGCAGTTTGAGAAACTCACGCTGCCCCAGACAAGAAAGCTCCAAGCCCCAAACCGATCAAATTCGAGCCTTGGGTCCAGATCCAGTCCCCTTATTCAGTTTTGGCGAGTACAAGCTGGTTTGCGAGTGGAGCAACACGCAAAGTGGGAAGCACCCATTCGTGTGAGTGTGTGTGTGTGTGTGCGCGTGTTCGTTTGTCTGTGCCTGTCTAGTATCTCTCCATCAGTTTGTATGTCTCTCTATTCAACCTGTCCATCCTATTTGTCTCTCTTTCTGTCTACCTTTGCCTCCACCTCTCCCTCTCTCTCTCTTTCCAAGAGCCGCTTCCTCCTTTGCTCTTGCCCTTTCATGTCTGAACTGCAGCTCAGTTTTCCCCTAAACCGTCAAACCAGGCCCCACGATTCGCCGAGGCTGAGGTTGGACTTTGCTTTCCAGGATACTGGCCGAATTGTTTCAGACAGGCGCATCAACACGCACAGCGTCCTTCAGGCCGGGGGAGGGGACATTTGGGGTTTAGACTTTAGAGTTTAAGAGTTGTAGGATGTAGGGATTAAAGAGAGCTAGACAGAGTCGAAGACACCGTTGAAGCCTTCAACTCGCAAGCACTGCATTTAAAGCACGATCGGTTCCAGAAGGATGCGCCGCGCTGGACAACATACTTAGCCCTCCAGCTCCTTGGCACGCACAGACTTTGAAGGTCAATGTATGTGGCTCATAGGTTTATCCGTCAAAGTTGCTCGCGGCTCTCAGCATGCTTGCGTGGCGGCTGTTGCTGTGATCAAAGCCGTTCATGTTTCCAGTCTAAGCTGAACCGCACGGTTGTGAGCTGAAGCGTTATACGGCATTTTGATGTCATGTTCCCTCCAAGTGCTGCAGTACGCTCGTAAGCCTATGCTCAAGGCGTAGCACCTAACGGGCGGCACAATGCTGTCAGGAGCACTTTCCTCATTCTCATTTACGCTCGAATTCTGTTCATCCTGTGCCGCTGCTGCCGAGCTGCTACCTCAGTTGAGCATTGTTCATGCCGACGAAGCCGCGTCTGAGGTTTCGGCATTGGCAGTTTGCAGGGGATCGCAGTGTGATACAGCTTGCGCGCAGGGTGCATCTCACATTGCCTGGGAGGAAGTAAAAGAGTCAGTCATACCGCCGCAAGGTGAAAGCGCAACGCCGCATAACCTATGACTGCTTGCTGACGGTGCTGTTACTGGGCCAGAGTGATTTGTGCAACAAGCAGGTTCTTGGGTCATGTGCTAGGCACACAGAGAGAACCAAAGCCGCAGATGCTGGTTCTATTGTGATTGGTTGCGTTTCATGACCTTCCTCCCCGGTCGTAATTTTTTTCGCATGTACCCTGCATGATCAGGCTTGGTGCTTTTGGCACCCAGGACCTCCTGTATCGCCTCGTAGGTGAGGATACGATGCTTGGCCAAATTCTGAACGCAGCAGCTTCCGTTCGGGGGTTCAGGTGCGCTGCCGAAGCTGAGACCTGCTTCGAAGCAAAGCGCACACTGAAGGATCTTGTGTAGAAGACGAAATACTTTCGGTCCAGCATCGTAGTCCAGAAGTCCAGGTAGCGGTGTACATGGTGCCTCAGATGGTGTTCAAGATGATATTGGTGATCCTGTTGGCCCTTGTATTAGCCACTGTCCATCTTCCTGAGGCTCTCAAACTCTGGAACAATGGTGGTTTAGTTTCCAGTACCCTGCTTTGCGTGATTTGGGATACCTAGAGCCCTACTCAGGGCATTTCCCTGCCCTTTAAGGGGGTCATAACTTTGGCAACCCACCATGGAACTTGCCGGATGCAATTCGTGAGCCGAGGAAGCCTTTAGATCCCTATAATCGTTTGACACCCTGGACCCTAAATCTTAATTCGGGTACTTGGAGGAGATGTCCCTTCTAACCTAAATAATTACCTATACTGCCTTGGGGAGCTCCTTTGTTATAAGTATAGCATAATGGGCCTCAAAACCCTATTCTAATTATTAAGGCCCCTAAACCGAAACCCTAAGCCCCTAAACCCCTAAACCCTTAGACCCCTAAACCCTAAACCCTAAAGCCCCAATTCGTAAAAGGCCCCTACCTGGGCCTTCGTGCGTTAAGGACCATGACGGGCCTCATCTCTTTGGTCAATCGGATTCTCAGCGTGGCCTCCTGGCTCTTCATTTCTGGGGCTCAGGGGTTAGGGTTTAGGGTTTAGGGGTTTGGAGTTTAGGATTTAGGGTTGAGAGTTGTATGATTTAGGGTTTAGGACTTAGGGTTGTATTATTTAGGGTTTAGGGTTTAGGGTTCAGAGTTTTATGATTTGGGGTTGAGGGTTGAGGGTTTTTTGTTTTAGGGTTTCGGGTCTAGCCCTAAACCCTAAACCCTAAACCCTAAACCTAGGACCCTAGGAGTTAGGGAGGTTGGGGTTGCAGCTGCTGGGCTTCTTGGCTTCATCTTCCTTGAAGGCCGCAAGAGCTTCGTAAGTGGCTAGAGGCAGCCTTTACAGGGTTTAGGGTTTTAGGGCTTTAGGGTTTAGGGGTTTAGGGTTTAGGGTTTTAGGGGTTTAGGGTTTAGGGTTTTAGGGTTTAGGGTTTAGGGGGATAGGAGATAAGAAATGACAATCAAATGGAGGTTGAATATTGTTCACCATCCCGGAAACTAACATGTAAACCCAAAGAGGGCCCGATCAAGACGGCAGTCCTGTTAAAGATTAGGGTTGCGATGGTGGATAGCCAAACGTACTATGACGTGGGAACTGGATTTATGCATAGTGCCCGAAACCCAGAACTTTAAACCATTAAACTGTAGAGGATTTTGCGCTTGAAGGTTCAGGGGACGACCCATTTAACTACTGCAAGGGGCCTTTATAAGTACAATATAGTTTTGCGGGTTCCTTATTGTAAGTATAGTATGAGATACCCCAAACCCTTAGTCTAATTATTAAGGCCCCTGTATTACGGGACTTGCATCCCGATCGGTAACCTACCGGCTTCGTCCCAAGGGTTTAGGGTTTATTAGGGCCTTGAAATGGTTGCTTGTTAGAGAATGACGACATGGAAAAGAGAATGGAAGCCACTGTTTACCGAGGAGCTGCAGAGAAGACGAATGCCTCAATTTAAGATTTGGGGTTTATTCACGGGCTGTCCGAAGGAAATTTAGATCTAATGGGAAAGCAAATTCAATATCAAATGGAAGCTACTTTTTGTTGCTTCAGGGTTAGGATGATTGAGAATCAAATGGGGAGGCCAGTGGAGCATAACGGCAACAATAGGGGCTTATAGGAATATGTACAATTTAGAGCCGATGGTTAAGTTGCTGTTTGTTTGAAAATTGAAAAACTGAAGGAATAACAGGAAACGGAAGTTGCTGCGGGGCGTGGTAGGTGGATGGTTTGCAAGGAACGAGGAATGATCCCTGTCTTACCCCCTCGTAGAACCGCCAATAAGTATATATCTATATCCATGTTCTTCTCCGCTTCTTCAATCGAAACCAACAACACTAAACTCTAGACTCTAAACACAAGAGCCTTGTGAGAGGAGCTGTGGTAGCTTCCATGGTCTCTTCCATTCCTCCATTCCTACTAACAACCAGAAGACATTACATGAGTTGCGCTGAGCAGCTGAAACTCCATGATACCATAACAAGGAGAGCCAATCTAGATCAGAAAATACTCGACCCCTCGTTATAGAGACTCCAAACCCTAAATCCCAAACCTTTCCAGTGGTATAAAACCCCGAGCCCTGCTTTATGAAAGCCGCGGTCAGGAAGACCCATCGAGCCAAAGTGCCGTCGCAATGGCCCCTTTGCGGCACTTGCGGTGGAAGGGTTCCTCGTACTATGTGTGACCTTCATAATTACCAAGTGATGGTCTTAGATGCCGTGTGCAGTTATTGTATAGGGTACCAAATGATATTGGCAATCATTTGGGTCCAGTATTACGACGGCGTATCCCCCAAATCTTGCGTTCTCAGAAGGATGTAGGATTCTTGGCGTCAACCGTGGTGCTTCGCACATAGTAGTAGGTTTTGGGTGCTATGTAGGTTATACAATCATACTTTGGGTTGGGGAACGCTAGGTGTCCAGGCGTGTCAAATTTGGCAGAGCGTTCCTGAGTTTGTCGGGTAACCCTAAACCCTACACCCTAAACCCTAAACCCTACACCCTGAACCCTACACCCTACACCCTGAACCCTAAACCCCCTGTGGATTCGGCACGGCCTAGGGCCTAGAAAGTCCTGGCATTTAGGACTTCGGGAGGCGAGGGCAAATCCAAAAAATTGCCTGAGCAGCGTCAGGTCGAGAATTGGATGGGTTTGGGGTTTAGGGTTTAGCTTTTAGGGTTTAGGGTTTGGGGTTTAGGGTTTAGCTTTTAGGGTTTAGGGTTTGGGGTTTAGGGTTTAGCTTTTAGGGTTAGGGCGCTCCCAGCTGTCGGTTTCTGCTCAGCGCGGACATGCCCTGTCGCTCCTGAACTCTCTCTTGTATTGACCCCACCCTGCAGGAGGCCTGGGTCTAGGGCTTAGGGTTTAGAGTTTAGGGTTCTTTTATCCGAGTGATAGTTTCACGGACATGCCTTTGGCTGAGGCAGAGCTTGCAAGATTTAAGTTCAGGGCTGAGGGTGCTCAGCTCGCACTACAGTTGGGGTATGCCGGAGTGCTTGTGTGACGACTTTCAAAAGATGCTAGCAGGTGTAGACTCAACTCGCTTTTCTGAACTGATGCAGGACCTGTATCGGAACCAGTGTCTACGTACACATCAAGAAACAAACAGATCACCACAAACAGAAGTGTATATATACATATATATGCATACTCATCAATATTTATACATATATACAGATCCATGTACATATACATAGACGCATGCATAATACATCATAAACATACATATACACATAATTAAGTAATACATGTACGCTCCAGAAGAGGAGAGTGGATCCTTGGTTAGGAACACGCTCCCGTCATAATCTGCGAAGGAGCATAAGTAACTTGTACAACATGCCCGCAAACCTGATTCTACAGTCGGACGTCCAACATTTGTCTTCGAAGACCTAGCAAAGCTTCTGCAACTGCAACAGACGTTTGTTAGATACACATAGAACGGATGGTCACAGCTTCCGCGGGTTTAGGCTGTTTAGTAACTGTGGTGATGACCTTGCTATATCTATGGGAAACTGTAAGTTATGGGACGTTGTTGTGTTGTTGCCAGTTACAAACACAACGGTCCTCCAAGTGAAGCAGCATATCCTGAAGACTGCGAAGATAAACAGGTGCATCTCACTTGCTGCTACCCGTACGTTCATGCGTAATGTGAAGGGCACTATAGGCATTTCTAGCCAAGCTCGGAATCCTAAATGGCTAAGAACCAAAACAGCTGTTATATCCCGTATATCCCGGAGGACCCCAACAATGTCGACCTATTTCCATGTGAGTGCCTTGAGGTCATCAATGACTCGTTCGAGACGTTAAACGTGATCAAGGATGCGGTGCAATACCAGGCTGCGTGTTATCCAAGTTTCAGGTTTATCCACAAGGCTCATGCAACCCCGGCAGCTGAACTTTCGTCGTCCAGATCTTACTTGGCTTGTCCATGGGCCTGATATGAGAGTTTCACAGAATTGGGGGAGCCCTCACGGACCCCAACGGATAGAAAGGGATTACAAGGGGGGATTGTGAGGTTCCCTTGTTTTTTTTTTTGGGGGGGGGGGGTGCTCAACGGGTTGTGTTGGGCAATGCGCATATCACCAGCCGCAAACTCCTGGATGCCTTCCGACTGTGCAGGTTTGAACGCAGCCACTGTCCAAAAAGCCAGTTTGGCACCATTATGGCATTTTATTGACTTGCTGTCTTTACCTGCTGTAATATTAAGTCATGTTCTCAGCGCAGTTCTGCACGTTAAATTTGAGTCATAGTTCTGCTGCTGTTACTGTCGACTTCGCGACAACACTACCAATGGTGGTGTTCGCATTCCTCATGAGCAAACAGAAATTCCGTGAAGCTTGCTTGTCGCGTGCTCGAATCGTGAAACAGCCGGAATGGCTTTGGCACGAGGCCCACTAGCACCTGATGACACCAGCCTTAATGCTTGAACCCTACGCCCTGGACTCCTTCGGACACACTACTCCTCGCAAGGTTCCTCACAAGTAATCTTAATTGATTTTGCAGAACGGGAACGTCTCCTCTTCAGCTCAGCCAGAGCTACCAAGCCCAGAGAACAGGAGTTGATGAAGCTGCTGGCTTATTTCCTGGTGTTCATGTGCCTCCTAAGAGACATGGCTGAAGTCTTGCTGGTGTGTTAGGCATGACCTTTTTTCACAGTGGGGCACCGTTCCACACAGAACCTAGAATGTTCCCAGCACGGGCTTTAATTTGCTGTGCGAGGCAAGTGCTCGCAGCAATATAGGGTAAAGGGACAGGATTCGACATAGTTTGAAGGTAAACCATTTCAAACAGCAAGGCTGAGTAAGATGTAAGCGTTCTGCCAACGTGTTTGGTTTGCCAGGGTCCAGACAGGGATACCAGGATAGCAAAGGAGTAGCACTGAGGGTCCAAGAATTGTGCATGTAGACTCTTCGCCGTTGTAAAAGCAACATAATAACATAGGTGTTGGGGTTTTAAACCGAAGGCTTGAAGACTCAGGAGACTCAGTAAGTAGGTTAGAACCTCGGGAGGGTTTTTAATTCCCCTAATTGGAAGAGGTCTGCCTCTACGCCACTCCCGGAACCCTACACCCCCAAAAGAACCCACTTGCTACCCTCCCCAAACTCACGTGGAACTCCAAAATTGGGCCCAACGTAGATTACTGTCCTTACAGAACCATTCTTTATGGGGTTCCACGCTTGCTTCGGGGAGGGTGAGTCCCCTTAGATTTGAGGTTGGGAGCCCCCCCGACATGCTTCCCCTGTGCGCCAATATGATGGGCTCAGAGTCCTTGCAGAAGTAGTGTATATAGGGTGTCTCAAATAGACCCTGCAAGAATATTGGCCATTCTTGAGAATAACCGCTTCAATCCCATGTCATGTTCTGTTTTCTTTGTCAGTAAAAAGCCCATGATCCTGGCGCTAGATCATGAACTCTGGTTTCAGCTGTAGTAGTTTCCGTTTCGTTTTCCGTGCTGGTATCCCTACTGACCCCTCTAAATAGTCCCCATAGCGAAAACGCTATATTTCCGTCTTGATTCGGCAAGTATTCGCAGTTGCACTTTTCATAAAGGGTAGAGACCAGGCATTGCGAGATTGCGTTAGTCTTGAACGGTGGGCAATGTTGCTCTTGATGGGGGAAGTCTTGCATAGTGCCAAGTACGTAGTAGGTGGTACACAGTAGGTGTACGTAGTAGGTGGTACGCAGCAGGTGTACGTAGTAGGTAGTACGTAGTGTAGTTGTAGTAGTAGTAGTAGTAGTAGTAGTAGTAGTGGTAGTGGTAGTGGTAGTGGTAGTGGACGTGGGAGAAGGAGGAGCAGTAGCAGCAACAATGATGATAATACTACACCAAAAATGACCCTCAGGTCGATTCCCAAGTATATCCCCTGATTCTCCATGGTCCCTCTTGACAGGGACCGTGAAACTAAATCCTAAACCCACATCCCCAAACCCTAAAGGCCATATATCCCTCTACAACCCCATGGTGCCTGAGAACAGCCCCCACCCATTCTTGTCCCCACGAGTCAAGGACTTATCCAGTACATGGAGGTGCATCCGAAGGTCGACCTCATCAGCCGCACAGTCATGGTAGCAGCCGGCGACATGTTCCACTTCTGCCTGATTTTTATGCAGCTTGTCTGCGACGACACGGTTCCAATCAACTTAGGGCACGAATGCCACAGGGGCAGCGTAGAACGTCCGAGATTTTATGCCTGGTGCTTCAAAGAATCTGGGGAGTCGGTTACCGGGCGTCACTGTAATCGGCGATATTCGGGCGGGGTGCCTACAGTTGTATACACATACAGAAGAATTTTCCAGCTCTATAAAAACCTTTATCAGGGCCCCACCACCTCAAAGTAAACCAATACCGGGGCTTAATCTTAAATACTTACTAATACCCTTTTGAGGTCTATTAGTTATACATATCGATCATTGGCAAGTATCCCTGTAGCACCTGTTATCATGTTGTGTAGTGGCGTCCTCTGCGTTGGAGCGCGCGACTCACCATGAGCAGCAAGCTTATGTAGCGGAATAAACGCCTACCAGGCTCCAGAACCGTATAACAGCCGTATCGGGTACCTCAAACAGACCTCAACCTGATGTTAGTAATGTCGGTACAGTCTTACCGGTTGTCAAGGCACTGGGTTGGAAAGTCAAGGTCTGTAACCCTCAGATGTTTTGAGAGTTAAGGGGTAGTCTAATTGGGGATGATAAGTGGTTATCAGCAAGTATGGGGGTTTCCGAAAATTAGGGTACCTTATTTTGGGGGTCCTTATAATAAGGATCCAATTATTTGGGGTACTATATTAGGGTCCCCTATTTTCGGGAACCCCCGTATAAGCATAATTATCTTGGTTGGAACCCCCAAGTCCCATGATCCCTGAAGGGTATTGGGCTATCTGTGTCAAGAGCTCTCCTTGATCCGCCAAGTCAAACCATTCTGTAAGCCTTTGTAAATGACCCCAGGGTCGCTCAAAAAGTAGAGAGGAAACGGAGTAGAGAGGAGCTCTAAACCCTAAACCCCTAAACCCTAAACCCAAATAACAATAATTAAAGCTTGTGCGGCCGGGCTGAATCCTGAAGGCGCTATCATAGCCCTAAACCTTAAGCCCCAAATCCTAAACCCTAAGCCCATAACTACTAGCTACTTGAGAGGTGAATAGTCTCCTAAACCCCACGACAGCAGAAATATCGGGAGAAATCGGGACCAAAGGCTCAAAGCTCACACAAAACTGAGAACGTTCATTTATTCATGCGATTTCGATCAGTTCAAAGCCCTGAGCCTGTCCTCAGCATCTTCTTCGCGATTCTCGCCTGGCTGGCTCACTGGTCCTTCGGCCCGGACAAGCATCTTGCCGGCAACACGCGCACAGTCTGAGGCCTTAGTAATTAGAAGCGGTTTTGGGGTACATTATTATACTATAATTTTAATAAGGAACCCCCCAAATAGTAGAGGTAATTGTTTTTTCTTGGTGGTGGACGAAATCTTGCACCAACCTAGGTCCCAAGAGTCTGGGGAAATACACTAGTTTAGGAACCTTCGGTAGAAGATGTCCGTTAACAGCAGCCTCCCTTGTGAGCAGAAGCGAGGAGCATGGTTTTCGTAATAGTGCGGTATGAGACATGGTGTGCATCAAGCTGGGGGGTCATCGGGCAGGACGTGCGAGCCCAGTGCAATATAGCCCATGATCTCACAAAGTGTATTGTTTGTTATTTGCTTGATGGTGCCCAGCCTATACCTGAAGCAGGGAAGGGATAGCTAATCTGCTGTTTTAGAACGGAACCTGTGTCTACACAAGTTTGCGGGCCTTTAAAGTACCATTCAGATCATGAGGGCCTAAACACTGAGCTGCGGGCCTGCCAAGGATCGCTTTCTCCACCTTCCGCATAGCCGCCAACACATGTTTTCAGCGCCTCAGCTGCAGAGTTTAGGATACAAGGATCGGGTTCACGTTTGCCCTACAGCTTAACAATGAAGGTTAATGACTGCTTGTAGTGTTTCCGGATTTGGGGAGGATGCTTCACAACAAACGCTGTAGAAACCACCCAAGCAGATTCTGCAAACCACTTGCGTACTTGCGTACTGCTATGTGCCGCTTCGGGTACTGACCCGACGGAGTAGCAGCCGGGTGATACTTTCAAAATACTTACACACGGACTTTAACATGACCCCCCATGAAAGACTGCCACTGGGTGGGGGCGGTCCGGGCCAGAGCTGCGTGGTGCCTCTGTGCCTGAGGATGTTGATCGGCGAGTACCCCTTTGAGGTTTCGGCTGAAAGTGGTTGAGGTTGCTTAAGGGTCCCAGACAATGGTTTAGGGTGCCGGGTTTAGGGTTTAGGGTTAGTTCATTTTAGACTATCTTAGTGGCTGAGTAGGTAACCTTTAACTTTTTGGGGCGCTTATAATCCTACTATACTTCAAAACGTTAAGCTTTTTGGGCTAGGGTACTCAGCCCCTACGCTATAGTTCATTTTGTCAGATTGGTTGGGCTTCTAACAGAGACTTTTTTCTCAGACCACCAGCGGATTGATCGTCTTTGCTGTGGGGGACAAGTGGGTCAGAGCACTGCTTGTAGTATATGGGTCTAAATAATTACCTGTATCATGCTGGGGGTTCCTCATTATTAAGCTAGTATAATATACCCCAAAACCTTATTTTGGGGTATATTGTACTATAAATATAGTAAGGAACCCCGAAACCCTATTCTAGTTAT